>JANTCA010013823.1:0-26216 GCA_024741275.1 Chironex yamaguchii | reverse complement strand
TACTACTACTACTACTACTACTACTACTACTACTACTACTACTACTACTACTACTACTACTACTACTACTACTATTGATTATTAACAGATTTCAGTAACAGCTGTTCGACTGCAAAAAACTGGTGCCTTGGCTGATCGAACCTCTTAGTGATTGCCAGTATGGCTGAATCAAGAGCTTCAAAGTAGCGGCATGGACTTTGTGCCTATATCGAATCTACTTACCACCATCTACACTAGTCCCCGATAGGAATAGACTTGGTAATTTTGCGTATAGAAGAAAAGTAAACAGGAACGGGCTTTGAAATCATTCCCTGCACTTTTTAGACTAGAACGGTTTTTGAATGCCAAATGGTTGTGCTACTTGTGAGAATCGTGCATAATAGTTAACATTGAGCAATTCAGACTATTGTGTCACGTAGGCTTAAGTTAAAAACGTCATCTTCTCTCCGCGTTATTGATGAAAAATTTAGAAAATATCACATTAACTGAGGCACCATTTTAACTTTGGTCTGAGGCACCGTTATCAGTCTCAAATGATAACACATTATGAACCAAGGTGTTTTATCGTTCCCTGAATGCATTGCGTAGTGGTATAAAAAAGGCCTGGTACCCAACCATCTTGTCAAAGTGTTGAAATATATCATTACTTTACGCCTTGACGATGGAGGAGGCAAAATTGCCTCTTAGTGTTGGCTAATAATGAGTTGTTCTGGTTACTATATTTCTGGATATTTGTCTATGATATTATGAGGACTTGAATCCAACTGATTCCAAGATTGTTAATTTGTCTCTAACCATTCCAACTGCCGTCTTTCGGGTTTCTTTTCTTTTCCAAATTTTGTACCAGCTTCAAGGTAGGTTGTTATCTGTGTGTATATTTACTCATGCAAATGGTTATAAGTTGTCTGTGTGCAAAAGGAGGCTGGAATGTTGACAGCGAGAAACATGGAAGAAACCAGGTAAACACGTTGCAAGGGGTTTTGTCAAAGAGTAACTTCGTTTATACTAAGGTAATACCCTGGATGGACGTTTGTCTGGACCATTGTTGCTCTTGGCAGTCAGCATGCTAACATTCACCACGAGATGTTACTGAAGCTACATTGTAAAGTACTAATTATTAGGCTGGAGGGAAAGTGGGTTATTTTGCACTGTTCATAAATCGATGCCTGCCTTGGTTTGGAATCGGGTGTTGAAATACGATTTATTAAGTGCAACAAATGAAGAGTGAAAGTAATTGCAAAATTTTCCCTTGTGATTTGCAGGAATTGCATTTGTATAAACCTGATACCAGAAAGTGACATTTTTAGTAATTTATTAGATTCTAAATGTGCTAGCGAACAAGTCACAAGCCGGCCAGGTGCCTTAATAGTGTCGTCAACATGTTTGTGAGGTCATTCCTAAGCCCAAATTAAATGTCTAAACGTCTTGAAGACATGTATCATAGGTCTTTAGTTGTGTTATTGTTGTTAGGGGATTTATTTTGTTTTCTTCTGCCTGCCATGCAATTTACCTCAACATAAAGTATATATAGCTTTTATTTGATAGTATGTTTATGTTTTTTACATTTATTTCCATACTTCTTTGTGTTGAGTCCAATTTAATGAGCACATTTGCTGTTTACTGTTCATAAGCTTACCATTTTATTTAAATACTGTCAGAGCAGTAGTTTCATCTTGTAATTTGGCAAAGATACTTGCAGATGTTACATAAGCCATTACAACATGTGAGTAGAGCCCTACTGTACAGCTTTGGACAGTATCAGTTTTAGTGGTTTCACGTACTTTAAAATTGGATGTAAATGCTTCATGCTCCAGATCTCTTTCTCTGTGAAGATGTGGAATAATGGCCAGCAGCAGGCAGCATGGTGGCCCACATATTCTTATTCTCAGGTTCCAGCATTGCCAACACAAGGTAACTGTTTGGTATTTTAGTATGGCACGTAAAGCGAGGTAGATATTTTAGTTGATTGTTAACATTTTTTCCTTTCTTCTCAGTTATTTTATTCAATAATCAAAGAGCAAGTATGTTCTACTGTCTGTTTTGACACTTTTATGTAGTGGTACAGTTTCCCCTCCACACTTAGAGTATGTGTTTGAATCACATGTTGATATTTTTGGTTGTCGCTTACATTCTTTTTATGTCGACATATGGTTTACCCAAGGATATGGTAGAAGTATATAAAACTAAATTTGTTCAAGGGCTTGGAGTAACAGTAGGTAGAATTAGATTTGTGACTGCATCCAATGACAAGGAGTAGTGGCTTTTTTAAATATGAGATATGTTCTGCACTTGGGGTACTCTGATGTGTTATGTAAAACTGCTAAGGCTAGAAACCACTGCCATCATTTCCTTTGTATATTTAAAAGAATGAATTCTACTCAATCTTGCAAATTTAGGTGTAAATATGCTTTCACCTTCTCAATAATACTTGAGCTCTCAGCCACATCATCTCTGACTGCTTGTATAGGTTTACATCTAATTCTGTTATACAAAGATGTATCTTGCTCTATAAGGTATCTATCTTCTCTCCTATGTAGTCTGTACCTGAAGCCACTGCTGTTGACCCACTGTCTGTTTTTGTAACGACTATACTTCTCTGTAATGTAGTTCATATTACTTGGTGATTCGGATGTAATCTGTCTCTTCAGAGATTTTAGATATATGGTGGTCACTGCATGGAAAGATTTTAAAATTTCAATTTTTTTGTTCTCTAGTACTGTCTAAGTGTAATTTAACACTGTTAAAGAATAAGTAGTGGCATCATAATGGAGCAGTCCATGTCCATGATTGAGGTTTATCTTAACTCCTCTGGGTTAATGCCAGGTTGAGACTTTATCGCTACATAACAAGTTTATCTTCTCTGTTCACATAATTTTATCACATTGCATGACAGCATCTCAAAGTATGTTCTATTAGAGCCTGCATCTACCCGACTTATTCTTAGGTCATGATCCCAATAAATTGGTATTTTGCTTTCAAGTATCTATAATCTCTGTGTGCGATCAAGGATGCTTACTTTGCTAACATGTAGCTTTGATAATTAAGTATCAGCAAAATCATAAAAACTTCTGTCAGCTATTCAGCCATTCCAGAAAACTGCTTAATACCCCATAGACCAAATGTAATTTTCATATTTATATGCTGGGGAAAATTGATTGAGAAGTGAACAAATGCTTAATTGTTACAAATGCATCTTTGATTTGTAACAATTGAAAAATTTTTCTGCAAGTGCAGACAACTAGGTTTTCTGTCAGGGTCAAAGAAAATAGTTTTTGCCTACAGAGTACTAGTTTTCTTGTTTTACTGTAGACAGACTCTAATACACTTAGATGAAAACCAGTACTCCGTAGGCAGAAAGAGTTCGTTTTTTCATTTGGACTCTTCCAGTAATGTTTTGTTTCTTCATTTTCTCTTTCTTTGTTTCCTTTCTTGTCTAGGATTGGCTAGGTTTGCTACATGTTTCATAAAAAAGTTTTGTTGTTCAGGTTTCTACATTATGGTAGATGGAATTTAGTTGTGCTTGTTTTAAGTACGTAAAGTATTTAAAGCCATGAAGTCAACCTCAATTTGTGCAATAGGAGTTCCCCAAAAACTTGATAGTTAAAAAGAAAAGGATTTTAGACTACAACCTTAATTTGCCTTTTTTGTACTGATTATCAGCAATTTTACTAACACACAAATTTCTTGCGAATTTTAGATAACAAAGTCAACTTTTA
This sequence comes from Chironex yamaguchii, assembly GCA_024741275.1. NCBI lineage: Eukaryota > Metazoa > Cnidaria > Cubozoa > Chirodropida > Chirodropidae > Chironex > Chironex yamaguchii. The sequence continues at coordinate 22,500 of JANTCA010013823.1, read as the reverse complement.
TAGCCTTAATATCTTTTTGCAATAGTATTCTCTTAATATTTATGCACTTTGATGATTATCAAGGGGAGACTAGTGAACGAGTGCAAGTGCATGTGAATTTTATAGACTATATGTTTGTCTTGCGCATGTTTGTTGCTTGTTATTATGTCAGTTAATATTTTACATAGTGATTTTGAAAACTTTGGCTTTGTTAAAGATGCAACCTTTGACGAGAGTCAGCAGTGGGCTATCAAGGCAGCCATGTGGGCACAACAAAAGAAAATGCAGGAACAGTTTCAGCAACAAGTTCAGATCTACCATGAACAGTTACAGCAACAAGTCCCAAAGACTGATTTGCCACCTCTGCCTCCTGAAACATCATTGCTAAAACCACCTCCGCCTCCAGATGTAGAATCCGAGCAGCCTCCTCTGCCACCTTTTGATGGTGAACATGCATTTCATGGTGTAAATGAACCAGTAAAACCATCTGAAAACCTGGGAACACACCAACCTCCACCACCTATACACAAAGGAAGCCTAGTAGATAATATTGAACACTTTAGAGTTCATGACAACAGGGAAAATCATACTGATACTCATGGAATAGATGGTAAGCAAGGGTTTATTGATACTAGAGAGCCTCGAAGAGATTTTAAGAAAGGTCACTGGAGACCATTTGGAACAGGTGTTGGCTCAGACGAATTACATCAAGAAGGCAGCGTTTTTGGCAGGCAAGATTATGATGACCGAGTGGTGCATCAACACCATGAGTTTTCTCATAACCAGAGCAATAGATCTGATCATGAAATGCATCATGAGCCAGCTGTATATAGAGACAGAGAACCATACATTGATAACTACAAACATAACCACCATGATGACTATCAATTTGACAATGTTGAAATTAGACACCATCGATTACTCCCACCAGGCTTAGATCCAAATGTTATGGTACCACCACCGATCCTGGATCAGCCCCAGAATTTGGATTACTATGGCTCACAGTCTAGGGTACCAGTGTTTGCATTTCCCCAAGGTGGTGAATTGCAACCTCCAGAACCATTTCCACCATCAACTGAGGAGGTTATGGCATTGTCAGGTGAGTGTAGTATTACATTACGTAGAATTGTAGATCAGATTTTTCTAGAACCTTGTAGTTTTGTGCTTTGTTGTTGTCTTTTGCAATCAACTCCAACATATTTGTACAACTCTTGAATTTTGTTATTTCATCAGAGGTTCTTTTTGTATTTCTACTCTTTGTCTAAGTGTGGTATTCAAAGTCTGTATGTATGTGGTACTTGAGTGAAACTGGGGCCATTTGGGTTTTGGTGTGTGTATATATCTTTGTTTATGGTTTCAAATATTCCAAAATAAAGGTGTTGTTGGCAATTAATATGGATTGAAGATCAACTGGTGTACTGTATTCTAGTATTTATAGGGTTTTTCAGCAAAACATAAATGTTCTGCCCATTGTGTTATAAATTGTACTTCTTTAACTAGTGTCTAGTAACAGTAGCTCTTAATTTGTATATAAATTTGACATCTTATTTGTCTATGTTGAGCAGGGATGGAAATGGCAAGGAAAAAAGGTCTTCCAATGTGGCTTCGTGAGGCACTGGAAAAACACGAGAAAGAAAAACAGAAGAAAATAGCAAAAGGAAGAGGTGTTGATGACAAAGGAAAGTCAAAGTTGTCAAGTATATCTGGATACCAACATGGTGCATCATCAGATGATGATTCTGCTTCAGGGGACAACATTGATGTAAGGGTGACTGTGATTTCTTGTGTTGATCAGTGCTTGCTACCAATATACATGACTTAAGACATTACTTTTAAGGTCCAGACCAGACCATCTTTTCTTTACTTAGTACTCTTAATTTTTTTCACATAGGAAAGGCAACAAATGTGCATGTGCCAATAGTATTCCCATTACCAGGAGTCTGCTGTGTATGTTGTTGTCTTTTTGTGGAATCATTAAAATGTATCTCTCCCTTATGTATACTCTGAAGGTCTGTACTGTAAGACATGATGGGTTAAGAAATAAAACTAAGAGATAAAACTAATAAGTATCCTTTAACAAGAGGCTTTCATAGCATTGATACAACAATCATATTATTGATGTATCTAAGTTAAAGGGCTAAGATATGGGATTGGGTACCTGGGTAAATTTTTTGCAGAAATAAAAGTTTATGGAGTATCAAATTGAATATAAATGTGTTTATATGTTTATGTAAGAAAGGAAACATATTGCATGTCAAGAACATCAAAAGGTGTACAAAATGCCCTTGACTAGGTGGCCTTCCATAATGATGAAAACAAATTACCTAAAAAGTTGGACATGGTGTAAGATTGGTTGCATGTAAAGTGTGTCGTTAAAGCAAATGTATGTTTAGCTTGCCTTTTTGTATGGCAGGTGTCTTGAGAGAATTGAAAGTTTGGAGATATTCAATCTTTCTGGTAGCTGACTTTAGTCAAATGAGCCTCCAGATATTCAGCACAGGAAGGTAGTTGCTCATGTAAACAAAGTGTGGAGGGCATTTTACTGCATTTTAGTAACGTTCCAACCTAGCACCATATATAAACATATATACAACTCTCTATAAGCTTGGTCTTTTGTTATTTTTTATGTTTCTCCCTTGGATTCTTTCAAAAAAGCTTTTTTTCCTTTTTTGTATTTTTCTTCACTGTTTATGATTAACTAGTTTCAGGCTTTGATTTGGTTGTTCGATTGGTAGTGGTGTACTGTTTTTGTATGTTTTTCTTAGCACAGCAGTAAGCAAAATGTCCCCTCTTCTATGTCTACCATTATAAAATGACACACTCTCCATATCTCCAAAAGCATTTCATATATTTCCAAAGTAATGTACACCATTTGTAAATTTAAAATGTAAAATTGATATAAAGGTGTAACATTTGAACACTGACTTAATTTTATTGGCATTGTGTTATAATGTTTTCACAATTATATCTCTATATGTTAGGAGAAAAATATTGAAGTGAACAAACAAGATCAGTTGAATAGAAAAGAATTGAATTCAAGTCCAAGTACAGGTAGGCAACCTTCTGATGCTTCCAGTGAGGAAAGTGGCAATGAATCGGAACAGGAAGATGAAGCTGAGAAGGTGAGTTTTGTGAAGTGTTTGTATTCCTCCATCGACACTACCTTGGTAATGTGAGTTTTGTTGTCTCTGGTATCATGAAGCTATTGCCTCTATTGCTTTAAATTATGTTATGGACATTTTGTGGTAAGTAACATTGTCATGCTGCAGTTAACACTTTCATGGTAAGTGCTGGTATGTAATGAAGGAGAACAAAAAATGTAATGAACAATTTTCTTTTGACAAGTTTACAGGTGGCTGCTTCTATGTTTACATTCAGGGCTTGATTGCATATTGAGCATTTGCCATCTCTAACTGTTATTCCTTTTCAGTTTCAGGAGTTTGGTGCTGCCTCGAGACCTGCAGAGGAACATCCAAGAGACCCTAAAGTGTACTGTTAACTTGTTTCATTGTTATTGCTTGTTACATTGTCTTGTAGATGCTGAGAGTTAAGAAAATGGTGACAGAGATTCTTTTAAGTGTTACCAACGCGGAAATTAAAAGTATAACTTTTGAGGTTTACAATGAGGCAAAGAGAACAGGTAGGAAATGCACCTGATCCTTCTTTGATTAGGAAGGGTTCTGAGCATAAACTGAAGTATCGTATATAGCATAAAACATACGTTTCCTATCCTGGTGTTTCCAAAGTTACCTGGCATAATTAATGTCAGTGGCATGTTGTGGTAGGATGCAAGATTGAAAGATGGATACAAGATTGCCAATTTAACCACTACATCGATGATTACTACTTTTGCATTTTCCTTGGGTATGTTTGGGCAGCTGGGGATTTTGTGCTAAGCTGACTTTATATTGACTATAAACATTAAAAACAAGCTTTTTGTTCATAAATTAGGTCTCCATTAAGACGTATAAAAGACTTCTATAACTATCTGAATTTATTTGTTTTTAGGTTCAATGAATTGAAATTCGATGTAGCGTTTGGTAATAGATATAATCTGAAAAAAGTGTAAAATTTCTAATTTTGGCATCGTTTTGATTGCGAAAACGATCCATCTGCGAATTTTTGGCCTAATGATGTGACATATGATCTACAACATATCATTAATAGAGTAATTTTGAAAACGTTTGAGTTTTGTATTTGAGCAATTTATTCCAGTGAATTCTGAATAATTTTCTCCTTTTTTTAACTTTTTCCACTTTGTAGGAGAGTAAATCCTGTTACAGAGTGGATATTCTTGTCCTTTTGTTGATCTTTCCTCTTTTTCCCCTGTTTAGTACTGAATACTGCCAATCTACTAAGAAGTTCTGGAGGCTTGGATGCATTACGAAATGCAATGGGTACGCAAGACTCCTGTGATTTACTTTTAGTAATGTCTATTTATGGCATCTATCCTAATGTTTTGAACTAGCCTGTTTTACAGTCAGCACTATCGCCACCTGAAACGTTTGAATTCTGTGCGGAAAGCAACATACATTTGCTACGAAATTATGAAACTAGTAGACAGTGAAGGTCGTGTGATAAAGACGTTAATTTCGCGTATCCAGTATTGCATTTACATGTTAAGGTCAACGACAATTGCTTACTCGATACCGTATGTTAAGGTTAATACGAACTTCAACTGCATCTCGTTGCATTAAAAGCGTATGTTTTGATATGTATAGCTGTGTACAGTGGTCAAGAGAGATTCATGGCGTATTTTGGTGATCCGTAGAAATGTCAAAAAATGGTAAAAAGTGAGAAATAGCAAGGCCTATCTTTTAACTGATACGTGTTGAAAGTAAAAGCAAGGTGTAGATAACGAGGTGCTTTTGATACACTTTGTAGACGGCCAACAAAGGCATTATTATTGGATATATTTAAATGATTGTATCATAGTAGTCGGATAGAATTAGTAAGCCTGTTTTGGGAATTTTACAAGCGAATCTCATGTACGGAGCGGTGTCAAAGTGAATTGTTGTTTTATGTAGATTTTGGGGATTGGTCCGAATTTGACAATACCTTTAATATTTTTTGTTATTTTTGTACTGTAATCCTGTTTGATCTAAACTTAAGTTTGCCATGATAGGTACCTTCATCGAAATGGTCCTTGCACATTAAGTGAATTAGAACTGCCGTTTACTAACCTTTGAATCACACATGTCAACCGCAAATACAGTTAGATGAGTACCAGACTTCTTGACGCATTTTAGAGTACTGTTTCTGCGTAGAGTCCGTTTGACCATCACTGTGTTTGAGCTTATCTTATCCCTCTCTGACATATGCTTTCGTTGAAAGGGTCGTACGCGTCAAGTAGTGATGAAGACGAGAAAAAAAGACAGGATGAGACCATTTTAGATCGGCGTGACAGCAGTGTTCCGCTGGATGTCGGCGCGAAATCCAGTATTGCGGGCACCAGTAAGGACAATGGTAAGTCAACTAAGACCAAGTTAAAACACAGATCGGAGACTAAAAGGAGAAAGTCGTCTGACAGCTCGGATTCATCTTCGAATAGTGATACAGAATCTAGTGATTCCTCGACATCGTCTCAGAGCGATACAGCTAATGTATCTGTGTCGACAGAGTCATCTAAGGGACACAGAAACAAGAAAAGCAAAGGATACTCGAAGCGTCGTCGTGATAGGTCCTTATCTGCGAGTACCTCCGATGTTTCCTTGAAGAAAAAGAAAGCCAAAAAGCGACAGAGAAGTTTGTCGCCACATGAGAGAAAAAGCAAGACAAGCAGAAGCCCGCTGGGTAAGAAGCATCGTAGAAAAGACTCGCCTAGACACAGTAAGGATGAAAAACGTCAAGGCAAGCATGAAAGTACTAACGATGAAAAGTCTGACACTAAACAGAATCGTCGTGACAAGAAGCACAAAGAAAAAACCCCTGAAAAAAAACACAAGAGAAAAGACGACGAAAAGAAATCCAAAGTATCATCTAGAAGGAAACATAAACGGAAAAGTGAAGAATCTGAGGAAAGCTCGGACAATGAAAGGAAGGGTTCATCAGCGAAACGGAAAACCTCAAAACAGAGAAATAGATCGAGGTCAAGGTAACAGAAATAACCATTCACCTGTTGCTTTTTTGTTTAAGCTTTCCTCTGAATTTGGATCCATGAGAGACGACACTGTTGAACCGAACCCTTGAGTGGAAATAGCCTTGGGATCTTTTTACATTTACTACTATTGTTAATTACCGTTCAGTGAAAATTCACGCGCAGAAGTTGTTCCTAAACCGGTTATTGCCAGTAATTCTTGCATAATCTGTTTCCAACTAACCATGTGAGAGAAAATGGCTTGCTATGTTGAGCCTCACTTTTTATCGTTGCAGGGGCAATTGCCAAGGTTGATGTCAGCCATTGCTGCTGCTTTGTCTTGAACATTCTCTGGGACAAACAGTTCATTGCTAATTACTTTTAGGCATCCTTTACTTTAGCATTACCATACTTTTTTTTGCCCAAACACATTTTGTCATGGAGAGTATTTCAGAAAAGGTTTATTAATGCACATATCCCGTTTTTGGCGATACTTGGAGTGTAAATCGTGAACTGTATAGTACATTCTTATACTGTAGTTAGTTCCATTAGTTCCTGAAAGGTATGGAGCCGTATTTCCTTAAGCCAGGTTTTTATTTACTGTAATTCACCAGCAACAATTGGCGATGCATTTTTCTGACTATTTAAGGCAACCCCCGAATTCCCTTCATGCGATAAAACTGAACTATGGGAGATAACCAGCGATTATCTCCCGACTTCGCAGAAGTCAATCATTTTGACTTCATTAATCCGCAACGTATCCGAAGGAGCAATAGCTTTGAAAACAGTACGCTTTGGAGAAGACACCTCTGTTGCCTTATAGGGGCAATAATTGACAGCAAAAACCCGTGGATTCCTAATTTTGCCCAAGGAATCTGCTGAATATATACCATACTGTTAAACAACATTTCAGATAAAGATAACAACAATTCGTTCTCCCTGTTCATTGGAGATACTCCCTCACCATTGGGATGATTGTCGGCAATCAAAGAAATTTGCATTGGTGATTATTGACTATTGATTATGAGGACAAGTTTTTGTTGTTTTAATGTCATTCCCTTAGAATAATGTAATGGTTCCTGTACTGATTTTTCATTCCTTTCAAGGTCGCGAACGCCACGACATAGGAAATCAGAACATCGCAGATGAAATGAGTCACGGTTTGTCATTGCATCCCTGATGTACTGCCGGACATCGACAATTGTCACTGAGATAGTTCTGGCACACACAGTCCTTCGTGTCGGGATGAGGTCGTACCACGCCTACAAGATAATAGATAAATTGTGGTTTGGCTTGTAACTTACCGATAATGGCAAGGTTGATCAGCAAGAAGGGCGCAATACAGTACAATCCATTCAGGTGCTTGATATGATGCATTTGTTTTAGAAATTGCGCGAAGAAGTTTGGGTGGAAACTATGGGATGTGTACAGACATTCTTAAAAATTTTAGATAGTCGACAGGTTTTTGTTTTAAAAGTTAAGTAAAGAGATCAACTCCCGTTTTTACTTTTGTGTCGTGTTTCTTTGCCTTCTCTGTTTCTTCCATATATATCGAGGGTTTAGTTTGAGCTGTAGGCATTGCCCGAAAATCTATCTGAACTCAATGTTGTTTTGATCTGGACCCTTATTGAAGTTGTATTTGTAGCAACACTGAATTGGTTCTGTTAAGTGGCGGACACTAGGGGGCGAGGGGGTGGTTGCTTCCCAATAATTTTTTATTAAAAGTTTACAGTCCAGGTTGAGAAGAGCCAGAATAACTTTATATGTCATCGTTTTTTTGCTTTGTACGAAAAAGTCATTATTGAAGTGAATAAAGTAATATTTAGGTCTTAAAAGTAATGCATTAGAATATTTAAGAACACAAACATTAACAGAACAAATACTAATCACAGTAAATGGCAAGTGTTCGACCTCATGAATCACAATATTGCGGTTCACCTGGTATACTCGTTGAAGTTAAGAGAAAGTACCTTATTGTAGGAGATTAACAAAGCCCTAAATTAACGATACTTAATACCAAGCAAATTAACACGGTTAGCCAAAGGCACATTGACAGAAGAATTAAGTCAACGTGGTTCAGTCAAACTAGGATACACGATGCATCTAAGGGATCGTTCACAAATGACGTCAACCACGTACTTGGGGGGAGGGGGTACCTAAATGTTGACAGAAGTTGACAATATTTTGGGGAGGGGGGTGAGAGGAGGGTGAAAGTTGACGTCATTGTTTGAAAAAATTCAATGATTCTAAAAGCTTAAACCTTCTCTTAACTCACTCGGGAATTTATAAACAACCTTTTCACTATGTCAGTTGTTGGCTGCTGTTTCCATTGATATGTCCAGGAATTTTGTGGAAAAATTGGAAATCGTGCACCTTAATGCCATTTACCTCATATTGTTCACCGTCATAAATGAGCTGCTGAATGGGAAAACTCATTAACTTATCAGTGCAGTGCACATGATGTTAGTAATTGGATGAAGTACACGTCAAAAATATGTATTCAGAGAACACGTCGCAAACAAACTGGTGTGTTGCCATTATCAAAATTACCGCTTTTTTTATCAACCCATGAACAACTCCAGATATGGACAGATTTTCCTGCGCATGCTGATTGGTGAGTAAAGCACTGCATGAAGATTACCTGGTCCTGCTGTGCCACATTTTTGTTTATCAGTTAACCTTATTTTTCCATTGTTCACATTTTAAAATGTGTGCCAGCACATTCTTTGTGATTAGGGAGTGAAAATAATCAAACAGAAATATCTTACCCAGTTGGCAAGTATGACTAGTGTCAGTGGAAGGAAGGCAACTGTGGTTTAATTTTGTAAAGTAGCAAAACCACTGGACTCCAAATTGTGTGTAGCATTGAAATGAGTGATGATAAGAGCTTTGGTTGTCCATTTTGATGATAGGGGTCAGTTTTATGGTCAATTTTTTGGTTTGGGACTGTCATAAGTATTTTCAATTTTCGTGTGGTTCTCGTTTTCTTAGCTTGGCTTTCCTGCACCAGCTTTGAAATACTTCCGTTTAAAACAGCGGAATTGGTACAAACCATGTCAAATGTTGACTGAGGTGGCGAACAGTGCATTTTTATAATTTCGTCTACTCAATAGGATTGCAATAGGTTTTGATAAACAGTTATCTTGTTTTTTCTCCCTGTTTAAAAATATTTCTTCGTTTTTGTCTATTGTGTTTTTCGCAGAACTGACCTGATTGACCGAACTGTTTTTAAAATACAATCAGTTCTTTTTGGGTAAAAATGGCGAAAAAGTGGCTGACGTCATTTGTGTATGATCCCTAATGGACACAGAAATAAAACAAGTTTAAATGCATTCCGATTTTTCTCTCCTCACAACATCCTTAAAGGATTAGCTGATACCAATCCAGATTGACTTGTTTCCTCTAAAAATGTCAACAATTCCGGCCACTCTCTAACCAACTATGACGCCCTTTTCGAGTATGGAAAAATGCGTAAAGACTTTTCAGTAGGTTTGTGGGTACCGAAGATCTACTTCAATAGTAGTCACATCACAGTCTGGGTCGAGGAGCATCTCTTTTGTAATTGCATTTGTAAAGTACTCATTAAAATCTTGCTTTTCCACTTTCTTCATGGATGCATTGGTGGTCAAGTCAAGCGGCTCAAGAAGGTGCGTCATTCTTTAGCACTTTTACTTGAACAATATTGAGACGTTCGAGTTCTTTGGCAGCTCTTTTTGTGGACTGGGCTCTGAAAGCATCCCACACTTCGAGTGTTTTCTGATTGATTAGCAATTTAAGCTCTCCTTTCACTCGACAAACGAATGGATCAATTACTTCCTTCAAGAGAAGAATTGTCTCTTCTTCATTGCTCCAGTGTTTGGGATTGTAGCTTAAACAAAATCCACTGGGAAACTCTACTGCTGGAAGCGAGCGCTCTGATTCACTGGTGTAAACCAGTTGAAACTGCATAATTGTCCCATCCAATGTCTGGGATTACGTGACAGTAATAGAACGTTTGTCATTGGCACCCTTTCTGGACCTGTGCTTTGATCCAACTTCGGCCATAGTTACACTCTCAGTTGGCATAAATTTTGATGGCGTTTGATCAATGTTAAGAATTAGCTCGTCTGGAATTTCGTACTTTAACACAGCCGAGGCAATAACATTATGGAATTGTGTCCTTAATTCTTCCCACAAGGAAACTGTAAGTATTGGCCTTGACATAGTTACCATTCACTGTGAGAAATTCATCCTTTTGCATAGCGATTGCAGCCAGCCCTTGCGAACAGCAAAATCCAGATAACCACCATACTTTGTCAGATCAATTTTGATGAGTACCATCAAGACACCATAAAGAACATGTTTATTAATAGTGCCACCTGCTGTTCTCATATTTGTAACGAAAAGATGAAGTTTTGTATCCAATTCAGCTTGAAGAAGAAGGGGTCGTCCCCATTTCTGTGATATGATTGCACAACCTACAAATTTTTTCTTGATTTCTTCCTTATATTTGCCAAGCCAATGACGCTCAGTGCTTTCTGTTTAACTCAGAAAATTCTTTTCGAAAAACCTGATAGAGCTTGCTACAATATGAGAGCCAGCATATTTGGCTATCATTATCTTGTCTTCTTTGCTGTAAGTCGTTCGGCTCTTTTTCTTCTCAGGATGCCCTTCCAGGGTCTCTTGAATGCTATCATATTCAGTCTCGGAAACGCCAGATTCTAATCATGATGGAAGAATAATCCCATGCTGCTCAGTGTTCTTATCTGCAGGTTTGCTTGAAAAATATTTCAGAATCGACATTGCTCCGTAGGGCTGGCTCATTGCAACGTTTCACAACCAAGAAGTTATGAAAATCGAACAATTTTATCTTCGAATCACAGCCTCAGTCAAAGTAATCTTAGTATTCACACGACTAGGGAAGACAAATGAACTTGTTCAAGATGGCATCGTCTCAAAGAAATTCAATTCAATTCTTCACTGGTTTAAGAGGTTTTCATGTCTATCAATCATGTTAGAAACCTTATCTTCAGCAAAGGATCGAATTCAGACAGGAGAGAAGTAACAAGTACGACAAATAAGCTGTTGCTGGATACACCAAACTACCAGGAAAATAAGCACGATGTTTGGTTGGTCACATCCCTCGCGTGATAAGTCGATACAGGTGGTTTGCATTGTCAGGCAGAGCAACTGTGACGGAAAGCAAGATATGTACAGAGGTGAAACAATCTCCTCTATTGCAAGGCGGATTGGAGATCGAAATTAAAATAAAAGTAGTCTGGGAAAACAATGACGAAAATTTGACCATTTAGGAGAACAAAGTCAAGTCTGTCAACTTTCCTGTAAGAGAGGTGCATGAAGATAACATATCAAAGATTTTAAATATAATTAAGCAAAACGAGGACGCAATTTGCTTTGTATCGGACGACGAAGACGCTTCTCAAGAATGACACCAGTTGTTTTGTATACGGTCGTTGCAAAAAGATAGATGATTTCCTTTATCATTTTCTTTTTAACGGTATTATTTACCCAGAAACCTTATGACGGCATGGTAATTTACTTGACTTCTAATTAAAAGGTATTTTATTAATGCAAGTTTTAAAAAACCGTGTTAATTAAGTGCTAGATTAATTTTCTAGAATAAGGTAGGTGCTCCATTCATTTTTGCAGTACAGTCATCTCTCACCTTAAGGACACCCCGATATAGCAGATACCCCTCTATTACGGACACAAAAAAGTCCCCAACTGAAAATACAAAGACATGACTGAACGTAGCTCCCGCTATAAAGGACTCTCACAATTACGGAAATGCAGACACTACGCGTGGTCCCATTTGAACATTTTGATTATTTAACTCTCGATAGAACGCACACTGTATATAATTGTCAGATACTACGTAAATACATTGTTAATTATATGCAGATCTTAAGGTAGTGAAAAGGAACTGCTAGATTCTCTAGAGACAAATGAACAGGAGGAAGTGGTCCTTTCAGATGATGATGATTGATGATGATGCTCATGATGATGATGATGATGAGGATGAATGAAGTAACTCCGACCACCAGCTTGAAGAGTATCGCGATGTTGTGAGGTCGGTGAGGGACATAGAAGTGTTCCTCATCCAGCGTCATCTTGTTACGATGGCGAGGGAATTTGCAAGCCTAAGTAGTATAGTTCAGCAGATGCACCGAAAAAGCAATCACACCAGACGACACGTGACAAGTATTCCTTGCCACAATAAACCAACACAATTCAGAATAATACAAAACTTATAAACTACAGAACTAAAAATCTGTTACTAAAATTGCATGATTGCTTTGATCAAAAAATTTTTTTTTCAACCAATAACTTAGTGTTTTTTCTCATCCACTATCACGGACTCTAGTTATTGCAGATAAAATATTTTGATCCTGGTGTTGTCGGTAATAACGAGAGTTGACTGTACTACACTTCCACTCCCTAAGAAATTCAACACCAGAATTCTTCAGAGGACAACAAAGTTTTGGCTCTGAAGACGTCTTAGTTTATGATAGAATAAAAAAATGTAGATTGACCTTTTGAATGTTGAAATGTCATTGTATTATGGCACTTAAACTGATCATCTCCTACCATACTTAAGTGATTTAAGAGTATAGATGTATTGAAGCTATTTTGACAATTTACCCTAGCATACGTTTTGCCACCCCAATAATCAGTGTCCAACACTGGTTCTATTTGCAATAAACATGTCGGTTGGCTGTTCCTCAGTTTTGGAATTAGTATGTCCATAGAGTGTTTTACCAGAATATGAACTGTATTATCTCACATTATCTCCAAGAATACACGGGAAAGAAACACATCCTACTAGTAAGATCCCACCTTGGAACTAAGAAGAAGCTCCCAGCCAAATTGCCGCCAACTGGCAGAGCCGGAAGCATTACAAGACGTTCGACTCAAGGTATAACATTCCTTCCCCTAGGTCTCTTAGTCCTGAAATATGTAGGTGGCTTTTTTGTTCAACCCCAGTCTCAGAACAACAGTCTCAGTCATGCCTCTGATGAAGTATGTTTGACTCTATGACCTCTTTCGTCCAAGGAACAACTTTTATTGCGTAAAATCCTGGGGTCTTAGCAGCTTCAGTATTGGGTTCACTTTTAATTCAACTGGTTGCAGTCCCTTGCCTTTGATCAAGAAACCCAATTATATATTTTCAGGAGACAAGAAGGTGAATTTTCCCCTTTCCATACTTAGACCGGAGTCTCGAATCACCTTCAACTCGAGTTCCAAATGGTTGAGCAGCTCTCCCTTCCCTGTTCTAGAAATGAGGGTATAATGTCTTTGCACCAACAGTTTAGGAACTTGACTTAAGCAATATTTTCATTTCTCTCTGAAAAATACCAGAAGCCAAATAAACTCGTAACTGCAACCGGGTAGGTCTCAACAACCCCCTGTGAGTATTGATTGTTAGACGTTCCGTAGATGAATTATCAAGGAGCAGTTGCTCCTAGTTATGACTGAAATCAGGTTTGCAAAATAGCTTTCCCCTTTTCAGAGTTGCTAAGAGTCCCTTAGGTGGACAGCTATCAAACATACACGAATGGTGTAATCGTCCTTTAAAACTGCAACAATAGGTGCTGCCCAACTTCAGTAGTCGACCAGCTCATAAAGTCCGATTTTCACTTTTCAACTGAGCTCTTTGTTGACTGTATTCTTCAAAGCATAAGGTACAGTCTTGGCTTTGAAAAACGTAGGTTTTGCTTGTGGATTTAATGAAAATTACACCTGTGCGTCCTTCAACGTGCCAAGTTCAGATGAGAATACATCCTTTTCAAGCATGCTTTTCAAACTTTCATCGAATTTGGCTGAATTGACAGTATGCTTGTTGAACGGCAAAGCCCAATCAAGCCTTATCGTGCTCAGCAAATATCTCGCAAGTAGCGTTAGACCCCCTGGTGGGTTGATGACTAGTAGAAGACTGCAATGCTGATCATCAAACTGTACATTAACCTCTACGGTGCCCACTGGGTCAATAACGTCTCCTGAGTATATGGTCAGTTGTGCTGGAATCGATTTGGTCTTCATGTTCAATCCAAAAGTTGCCTCCAATATATCCTGGCTCATGACGGACACGGATGCCCCTTTATCCAGCTCCATGCTTTAGTGGTTGCTAACTAACTCTTGGATTAACAATATTGGGGTCTTCTTAGGACAATCCAATGTTATAAAGCTGATAAAGTGGACATTACTCTGCCAATCTTCGTTTGATGCATCAAACTCGACAGTGTACTGAACGTAACTCCAGGAAGACTCCATCTTGGAACTAAAAACAAAATAACCTCCCAGCCGAAATGGCGCTGGCTGACGGAGCTGGAACAAGTATGAAAAGTTAAACTCCAGATATAACATGAAAGAACATTCATTGCAATGGCATCTGAGTTATTTAGCTCGGCAGCTCATAGTGTGCCTGTGTGAGGCTCGAGTTGTCTGTATCTGATGTTTTAGGGCTTTAGAATTACTGACATTTTTTGAAATGTGGTGCTATAAATATATGCTCACCATTAGCTGGAAAGAGAGAGTCTCTAATGCAGAGGTAGTAGGGTGTCTCAACGTCAAATGAGGGCTGGTGAGGGGCATCAGCAAAAGAAAGATGAGTTACGCTGGCCATATCCTTAAGGAAGTGCTGGTGAATTACCCTTGCTGGTAACAGAACGAGCGATTGTTGGGAAGAAAGGCAGGCAAAGAAGAACTTGGATAAATGACATAGAAAATGGACTGGCATAACATCGTACTACAAGATAAAGAGAGCAACAGAAAATGATGGAGAACCATGGCTGCCAACCCTTGCTTTGAGGACACCACTAATTGATTGAATAATTGATTGATTTTTTTTTCGTTTGTTGTGACCCTTAGGTTAAAATAGGGTCCGTTAGAAATGAAAAAAGATAGATTAAACAAAACCATGTATTTTTAATGCAAAATAATCCGTCTTTTTTACTTTCCTCAATTTGCTTTTTTTGACATTAAAAGTTAGGATAACAGGATATCTAATTGAGACTAATATCAAATGATAGGCTTTGAGACTTTGATTCTATTTAAAACTAGGCATCTAATTGTTCATTTACGGTATATGCAGGGGCGGATTTTAGAGGCAGAGATTAATGGGAGTGTTAGATAATGATTGGACGTTGGTTCCACGCCCTTCAAGTTCCTTGAAAATAACAGAAACGCTCTTTCGTCAATTTCACTTTATAACTATAATGTCTTAATTTTTTGCTTTCTGTAACATAAATTTCCAACTGTAATCTTAAAGTTACACAGTATTCATTTATATAAAAACTGAATCAACTTTTGCTAAGCTTTAATTGTAAATTCAAAAAAAATTATCCAACTTCAATTCTTCTCGCTTAGAGATTTATCGGCAAACTTTTCAACGTCTATCCTATCTGTTACGTCATTTTCACAAGCAATGAGCATCAGGCTGTCTAGCAAATAATCAGACACTTTTGACCACAAATACTTCTTCAGCAGCTTTAATTTTGAAAATGAACGCTCATTAATTGCTACGGATACTGGTGCAGTAAGGGCAAGTTGGTACGCTTTTGCCAAGATGGGTATACAGGCATCTCTTGGTAGCCAACACTTTGTCTGCATAATATCATTTTTCATATATCTGATGTCAAGAAACAGAAGGTCAGCATCTTTGAGATCATCGAGAAACATTTGACACAAGAGAATGCAGTCATCTTTTGTAGCTTTATGAAGCAGTTGTGGATGGAAGCATCTTAAATGACAAAAGGACTCAGTTAATGCTTTCTAGATATCTCTGTACTCTCTCATGAGCCTGTCAATGACCTTAAACATTTCAATGCGGCAATGATCTTTGAAAGTGTGAAAAATGGCATTACCTACATTCTCATCAAACCTTGATGAAACCCTTCGTGGCCTATATCGGTTTGAATAATCTGCTTGTGGATTGATTTCATATTTATGACAATGAGCAGGGGCTGTTTCTATAACTCCATCAATTGTACCTTCGTCTCTTCGAATGCTCTCGAGTATCTCAGCAGTTTGCCTTATCAAGTCAATACCATTCACTAGATCAAACTCGATCTCTTGCACTTCCATCAACTCTTGTTTCAATGCAAGCATAACATTTTTGAAGAAAATTAAATCTAGCGTGAATTCGAACGACTTCAATTTTTCCAAAATATAATTCATGGTGAGGCGTGAATCACGATCATGTTCATTCCACGATCACATTTCTTCAAGCAGATAAATTAAACGTTCATGGCATGACCATACGGCTCTTATTGCTTCAGCCCTTCCAGTCCATATTGTTTGTGGTAGGTTTTTTAAAAGCAATGCACCCTGCAGCACCATAACATCATCTTCGTATCTTTCAAAGTGAGAGGTACTTTTAGTCATGAAGTTGTACAACTGTTGGAGAGTAGAAAAGAAATTATGCGCCTGAAGGGACTCATTAAAAGCATGCTCCAGACAAAGATTGGATTTATTTCCAAGGCATGAATTATATGGAACTTTCCTTTTGCAGACGCTCACAAAGCTTTGATTGAGCATCCCTGTGGGCACCAGAAGTGGACGCAAAAGCCACTTTTATTTCAAACAATATATTTCCTTGAAAGAGAAAATGCAATTGACTCGACAAGAAGATAAATTAAGAAGAAACTTGATGTCATTTCATCACCACTGACTACCAAGGAAGCTTGTTACCGAACCAAAACAAAATTTACCAGATGACACAAAAATATTGGGGTGTTGCACCCTCATTCTCCGGTAAGTCCGTTCCTGGGTATATGTTGTCTTTGATTTTCAGCATGCATATTACTTCATTTCCACAGGCATTAGAGTATACTGAAGAATTCTTGCTCTAGCCTAGTTTTCCTAGTGCATACCTCCTTTAACCCTATTGCTGTTGTCCAAGTGAAATAAACTTTTTCCAACTGGTTGGTTCAGGCATGAATATTTTGACATTGTGGCAACATGCAGGGAAGTTCAATTTGGTTGTTTGAGATTTGCTACCAATTTGACTACATTGAAACATGTTCGTTGGACACTGTACTTCAGCTCCCAATTTCTGAGGTTAAATGGCTGTTGACATGGAAATGGGTTCATGCACCCTGGACAGATGGATTCAAAATTAGTTTAGTTTATACAAAAAATGACTTAATTCTAACAGAAGACTTGCATAATTAGACTTACATTCTTTTGAGTGGGGTCATAGTTTGGCAGTAGCCTCAATTGGGACAGTAGGCCAGACAGTAGGCAGTATTAGATGTAAATATTGATTTTCAGACAACAGCGCTTAGGAATTATGACACGATTAAGACCACAGAATAGAGAGATACACAGAAAGCAAACTCGGTGTCGACACTTTTGATATGAGGTGGACGATAAGCTGAACACTGGAACATCCTTAACCTCGTTCTGATCCAAGCAATCAAGTAATTACAGAATGACAGCGCAATGAGTCCAAGCTGTGGAAATAGGATGCTTTCATTGGATGACTGTAATGTGCATATACACATTGTGAATGGACATAAGGTAGGTACTCTAACCCAGATGATAAAGTTTCATTCCAGTTTTGTCCGATATTTTGGCTTATTAGACCCTATTTTCGCTGTAAATATTGTAGCCTTGCCTGACCTGTTTTAATTTTAACATTGAATTGTTTAGCACTTCGTTGCAACAAGGTATTTAACGTGACAAAGTATTCAGCACATCAAGATGAAGAAAACAAAGAGTAAAATGGATATATTGAGAATATGTAGTGACTCGTTTCCCTTTGGAAATTTTTGCTGGCCCAGGAACTATTTGCGTCATTTGCGTAGGTTCGAAATTTCCTTGTAAAAAGTATTTATTTCTCGTTCCTTTTTAAGTCAATCTCTTTTTGGATTCTGAAGATAGAAATGATACAAACCCCAACTTCCGCGAAGTTGTCATTTCACATCTTATCTTATCCGCCGACTATTTTTCCTCTGCGTTGGTGAGTCAATTCTGTACCTTATTATTCCTCGTATAAATATAGTTTTATTTTGAACATCAAGTAATCCTCACAAAATAGTTGAACATACTGTTTGGGGTTTGAGAGGAATCTGAAAAAATAATAACTAACTGTAAGCTACATTAACATTCTGGCAGTTAATTTCTCCACAATGATAACTTTTGATCCTTTTCGTTGTTTCCTTAAACGTCTTCTCACTAATACGATGGCTAGGCTATGTTCTCACAGTCAACTTCTCATGCAAAATAGCTTCCGGTTTAGTTAGCCTCAATTTCAAAATAAGCCTCTCTCTCTCGCTCTCAAAAGTCACATGCCCGGAAGTGACCAAGTGTTCGCCTTCTGCCGTATCTCTCTGTGCTGTTTTAAGACTGAGGGCTACATAACCCTGACAAATTTAGAATAATGAGTCATTCAAAATAATTTCTCTACAGGGTGTTGGATGGACAGACTTAAGAAATTTTGAAAGGAAGTATTAGGCAAAAGAATTGTTTTTCAAGATAAAAGTGCATCAATGTTTACGTGTAATGCTTAAAGCAAAATCGGTTTTGACTATGCCCTATTTTTATAGCATGCAAAAGTGGGGAAGCTTTCTATAGACAAATTGATATTAGCAAATGTCAGAGAGGAGAAAATACTTTCCTTTTGCAGGAATTGAAATATTGATAGCAGACATCGTAAGTACGTCAGGACAATGAATCAACTTGAACTTTTAAAAGGTTCATTGAGCCATCAGACAAAACAATTCTTCACAATATCTGCTGGAGAAATTGAGTTGTCTCTACAACCAAACTATTCCCGCTGGATATAGATTTGGTGAAGCAACCATTGATAAAAAATTCTTTAAGACGTGTAGCAGAGTTTAAGAACCTTTGCAAAGGATAGGTTAAAAATATGTTACAAAGAGGTGGACATTGTAACAAAGTATTTGGTAGCGTTTGCAGCTACTTGTAACATAATACTGACAGGCACAATCATATGATCCTAGCGATCCTGAATGAGTGAATTTCTTACACTTTCAAATAGCCCTGATTCAATACCCAATGTCGATCAGAATAAGATATTTTAGTGAGTTTTAGAACCCGGCCATGAGGACAGATGCACAGTAATTGTTCAGTGATATTTAGCGATGTTAAGTGGAGTTTGAGCGAATTCAAAAATGTTCAGTGGTCGACTGAACATTTCTATTGTCTTAGGTGTTGTTGCGGAGATGTTGAGAGCATTTGAACACTCCATTCAACAATATTCAGTCGGCGCACGCGTATTGGATCTTCGAAAGTTCTTCAGTTCAGTAAAATGCTGAGAGCGTTTTAACGGGGCTTAAGTTGTGTTTAAATTCCATCATAATAATGATCTTTCTAAGTTTTGGTGGCTTAAAAGCAGTACGAAAGTGTGAAGTCTTCATCACTATCCTGTATATTAGTTATGTCATGTGATGCGATCTCGTAGACAAGATAGCGACCCCCCTTCCCATACACAGAACAGAAAGTGTCCCGACTTTGTATGCAGCCTCGATCTGATTCTTTAAAGCGCTTCAGAGGCCAACAGCGCGGCTTGTACCATGCGAGTCAACGTTCGTTGATATTCTTCTGAAAGGCACAAGAACTGTGTGACTTCACAAGGATAGCAGCATGTCACTAGTGTGCTCAAGTAAGTAGTTCATTGATTATAGATGCTCTGTCGTAAGTATTCATTTTCGTGCACTGTAATTTATGCCTCTGTATTTAGACAGCATTCTGTTAGCCTTGTCTAAAAACGATGTATCCAAGTTATAATTAAGCAACCATCTATCTGCTATTGTAGTTGGAATGTAAACATTTGGACTGGTAGTGCTAAACATCAAAAATACGATTAGATAAATATATCTAGTACAACGTACCCACCCTTCGATACATACTTAAGTGTGATACATAATGTCGATCTCGTAGGATTTATTACCATTTAAGATGTCGAAATAAACATCCTTAGTTAAGTACATTTTGTTGCCCAATGTTTTGAACACAATTATAGGCTCTTCCTATTGACGCAGGTTATGAAAGTCTGATATATCTTACGGTGTAAACAAGAATTTTTGTAAACAGGACGTATGAATTATTAGGGGTTATTATAAAGGTATGCAAAAGAACTGGTAAAGATCTCTAAATCATGTAGTATATGCTTGGTATATGAAACACATGCTTTTGTGGGAAAGGTATGCAATGGCATGGACAAAAACTTAATGATCAAAAGTGACAGTTAAGAAATGTTAAGGCAGAATTTGATTTTAATGTAATTGTAAATGTAAAAGTTAATGTTGTTTTGCAATTGCTTTTTATGCTTTAAAGTAAGCGGAGAGACACCAGAACACCCAGTTGTGTCCTTGGTATCTAATCACGTCTTTGAAAGAAGACTGATCGAAAAGTATCTAGCAGAAAATGGTACAGATCCTATGAATGGAGAGCCGTTGACAGAGGAGCAACTTGTTGATGTTAAAAGTAAGATGTTTCAATATTAGACTTTGAATTATTTGAAGATCTGTGATGGAGCAGAAAATATCTGATAATATCTGACAGACTGTATGAATTTTGGAAGTTTGCAATCTTGTCTATTTTGTGATTAAGCTTGAGTAAACTATTAGAAAGTCTGCATTACTCTATCTCAGTCTGTCTGACATTTAAGTTGCATGATTGTAAGAAATTATGAAGCCTTATGTTAACTGGTGGGACTGTATTAATTGGTGGCTTTGAATGTATTATAAACTTGACTAATACGCAGGGCTTGTTCTCTTTGTTTCTGTATGGCTGGTTAGGTTAAAATGTTGATAATACCCACAAAACAGTTAATGTTGATTGATCATGCAACGCATTGTAAACTGACACTCTACCAAAGTATTTTGGGTCATTGCACATATATAATCATACAGATCTATGATAAGCTGTGTACAGTTGTAGCATATGTGTAATGTATCTTAAGTTGTTCTATTTAATACTGTTCATTAGGAACTATAACACAAATAGTAATAGGATGTCTAAATCAGACAAGAAGCAAGAAGATGTTGACCTAGCCTATCAAAGGAGACAGAGGGACTTGTCCTTTTATAGTCATTATTATTACTAAATATGTTCATTTAAGACTACAGTTTTACTTTTGTTTGACACAACTGAAATAACAACTTAAAATGCAAAATATTTATATGCTGTACTTGTACTTGTGCTGTATCCTGCATATACCTATGTTATCAACTTTATTTATTTAGCAAGTCCGTTAACAAAGCCTAGACCACCATCAGCAACAAGTATTCCTGCAATCTTAAAAGCATTACAGGATGAATGGGTAAGTATAAATTCTCAGATTCTAAACTTTAGAATTACTTGTAAGTGTCATAAAGTGATTAAATTTTTACTTAGTATAACCTTAATTTATATTTTATGTCATCCCTTTAAAGTTGATGATGATTATATAATTACGTCCCTTGAACAAGAATAGTTTAGTTTACTGTAATCCGGATTTGCTTGTTCTTTTGTTAGCAAAGTAGTAAAAGCATTGGTAGTAGAAGAGACCTTTACCATATGTAAGGTTTGCATCAAATGAAGCATGAATGTTCCAATACAACCTGTTTTTGTTTAACAACTTATGACAATTTCATCCATGAATGAATGTTTCAGTCAACAAGAAACACAATTTTGGCACATGTTAAGCTGTAAAGCATGAAACATCCTTAAAGTTACACATGAAAGTACATTATGCAGTCATGTGCCTTATAAAGAGCGAATTTCTGTTGTTTATTTTTGTTTGCTTTTCAGGATGCAACAATGCTTCATAGTTTTAGTTTACGCCAGCAGCTTCAAACAACCAGACAAGGTATATGCCTGCATATTTAATGTGTTTATTTGGTTTATTTGTATTTAGGAAATATGAAATTTCTTGACTAATATTTGAAAATGGATGCAGATTTGTAAGGTCATGGATTTTACGTTGGTGGAATACTTGTGTCCTTTGCAATCTGATTTAAGTGCTTCTGACCAGGGAAGTGCGACCATTCTTTCTGGAAGCTATCAACCCCTTGTCATATGGATATTGTTAAGAATTGCATGGAAAACTGAGCATGAGTGCCAAAGCAGCAATCACCACTTGATAATTTACGGTGGTTTCTTTTGTTCCTGTGTGCTAGAGCATAAGAATGATGGACTGAAGTGCAAAGTACAGGACTTTCAGTGGGGTCCATGCAATAAGATGCAAGTGCCAAGGCATGCATCCATGGCTTCATTTATAACCTGTTTATTGTGCACAGGTGCTTGAGCACCAGTCAGATTTTCAAGCGCTTGTTAACTTTGAGTGCCAAAGTTTAGAAATTTACAATTAAAATGTTTTCATGAATTTGTTTGAATAGCTTATTCTATTGCAAAAATAAGAACTTAAATTGATTCCAGCAACGCACCCATATTTCGAAGGAAGTTGCACAATGAAATCTGCTGTTGAGAAATTTGGC
>JANTCA010013812.1:0-18716 GCA_024741275.1 Chironex yamaguchii | reverse complement strand
ACTACGCATAGTTTTGACAGCTGCTGTTGTTCGCAATGACTGTGCCTGCTTTGATATATGCGAATACCCTTGATCACTACCATTACTCTCAATACCTGTACCGGCTTTGATAATAGCTGCTAATCCCGAAAGCAGCCCCTGCTCTTTAATAACTGCACATGCTCTTGATAGTTGTGCTTCTCTCATCAACTGCGCCTGCTCATAATAGCTATATTGGTTTTCTTCAAATGCGCCTCTTCTGGATTCAGGTTAGCCCGTCTTAGCCAAAGAAGCTAGTTTTGTGCTGGATAGCATAAGTGTCTGTTTTGTGGCGAATCTATAAACGCAACTTAAAATTCCGTCATCAAATATCCGTCATCAAATATCTGGCGTCATGCTACAGCAAAACTCTCCATAAATGGTTCCTCGATTCAGTTCCCCTTTCATAGTAATAGGGTAGGAGGGCGCTGACTGGGGGCAGGCACTCTATGGAGCTTAGAAGGTTATTCGAGTACATAAAGAAATGGTTGTAGAGCAAATGATTTTAAACAAAAAGATACAAAATAAAGTAACAAAGCCATCGATACGTACTTTTTTCTGACTGCTTTACTAAGTGAACGATGATAAAAATCTAACCGACCACCGCCAAGGTTTCCACATGGTCTCAACAAAGGTTTCAGATTGCGATATATTAGAGCCCAGTCTCTTGCCGGAAGGAACTTAATCACCTTTCTTTCCTTCTTCCCTGAAACAAAATGAAAAGCAGCAACGAATTACACGCTCTCACGCTATTGAGAACACGATCAAGCCGAGTCCATAGATTCAGAATTTGGCATTTTTGCTGCCTCTGAAAATGTCTCGTTTCAATTAAGGTTAATGCCCACAAGTTGAGCACACTTTAATGATTTATTATTTATGATAATGGATTTGACTTGCGTCACAAAAAATCATAATTGAATTAAGAGATCGTGGGAAGATCGCAAGAAAAAATCACAGTTAAAAGTTAGATTAAATTAAATTAAATTATATCACAAAAATGACAGCTGACCCATACATATCTTGGGCAATTTTTAAACATTTACGTTTAACACAATAATACATTCAACACTTTCTCTGGTACGGTAGTCACCTATGCGCACAAAAGAGTGCGGATTGAATAAAGTAAGTTGGGCATACTGTATCTTGTCTATACGTCCAATATCTTGCGTATCAATGCTCACAATCTCTCATTATTCATTGACCATAAACATAAGTATCACGAGGTTAACAATAAAATCAGCCTGAAAGAGTAACATACTTCTGTTATTAAAGCTGCTTACCTTTCTTGTTTGCTTCTTTCTTGTTGTTATTATTCTTGACAACATATGCTTCATCTCCAAGTCTGTTAAATTTATCGGCTAATTGTTCAACGGTATCTTTTTCAACTTCGACCGGTGCACCTTCCTCAGCAAGCAACCGTTCTGCTCGACTTAATGTCGTGTCTTCATCCTTAAACTCGGGCAATTTTGTATTAGCCTCTTCTCCAAGAAGAGCCAACAGCTCAGTTTCTAGAAGACCATGACGGGATGCCTCCAACATACACAAAGCAGCAATCATAAGATGGCCTCCGCCGTCTTCTTCAAAGCGTGAAAACATGTCTTCTTCCAAACTGCAACAAACGACAGAAAAAAACACAAAATTCGTTTAATTCCATTCTCCGCAATATAAGATAATAATTGCATTACGAAGGTCAAGAATTAAGTTACAATAAATATTCATTCGTGCTGACGAAACACCAATGCTAAACGAATAATATTGGCGTCCAATGCATTCACAAAGGAAATAATATTCCGCATGGTGTTACGGGAAAAACCTATGATTATTTCTTATTCATCAATACAATGACATGCAGCTGATCACAGCTGTTTATCTCCCCGTCAATCTGTCTCTCCGGTTTAAGTTGAATTCTTTAACTTGGTTACTTCTTTAGGTATCTATGACTAATACTTATAAAATATCTCCGTGAGGCGGGTGATTCCTTGCACATTGGTCAAAGCGAAAGGGACTAACTAAGAGCAAAAAAACTTGAAAAGTTGCAAATTTGCTGCAACGAAAGAGAGGAGAATGGCATATCCCAATATTTCAACCTGAGTCGTGCATTTCAAGACTAAGAAAAAGCGATACATGCGTAATTTATGTAGAAAGAGAACTGGAACTGACATAGGTTCGAAAAGAATACCCAATAAGAATAAAGAATGGCAAAGATACAACAGATAATAAAAAAACAGTATAAAACGAGGGTATTACAGACAAATCTTGGTGAAAATACAGGGAAGAGCACGCCAAAGGTAGGTTTAAGAAAAAAGAAAAGCAAGTTTGACAGTAGTTTGTAGTAATTATTTGACTATATCTACTGAGCCGATTTGCTTAGTAGCAATGGCGTCAGACCTTGTAGTCAGTAACTCTACTTCTAAGCTCAAATGGTAATAGTGGTCTCTTGACTTCTGTTCTTTCTTTTATGGGTATTGGTTTGGACGTGCACAGGAATGGATGTACATATGATATTGTGTACTGCGTTGATGATGACAATAATAAGGAAATTGGTTTATCAAATGAAGTACTCTTTGGTGACTCAACATATTTGAAATTCTTGATAACCATAAATGTTGCAAGTGTTGCGAAATATCGACTTTGGTGTTTGGTTCACGGCATCACATACAAGAGAGAGCCAGAGGACGGCGAAATGGTTGATGTGAAGACATGCTGATGGTAATCTCCTGTCCATAAAAATTCCACAAGTGGCAACAAAACATCTCACGGCCGGTAATAATAGGTATCAAAGCAGAGAACAAGTCTGCCATCCTTATGAACGTTTTTGATTTTGGTTTGAATGATAAATCAAATTGACTACTTGAACTAACAGTAAAGCCTGGTTTCCTTATAAGTGTAACTTCACTACGATTGCCTGCGGCAGCCGCAGGCAGAATGTTAGTTAATGAAGACCACTTGCCTATGACAGCTCCACGTTTCCATTAACCATTTTACAGGCATCAATGTCAGTACCTAAGGCAAACATTGGAACTGAAATGGCCGTCAAACATTTTGGCGCCGAAATCTGCTTCACCTGAACTTGACAGGGTGACAAGGATCACCTGACCTAAGAATAACAATAGTCTGCCTGTGGTCACCTGCGGCTGTCTATGATAAGTGGTTCCCATATCTTTTCTCCATAGGTGTTTAAATTGAGACAACAGAAAAAGTTGAACACCATCGCAGACAGTTACAGATTGCACGGTGTCTGGGACAATCGCAGGCAAGTTACGATCCTATGGAACTAGACTGAAAAGTGAAAAATATGTTAATTTGTTCTACAGATAGAAGCCTAAAAGAAAGAGGTAAATGGGGCTGTTAAAGAATGAAGTCGTTCATTCCGTTTTAAGCATGGCAAAATTCTAATTCTAAATCAGAATTCTAAATCAGCTTGCTAATGAATCTTTGGTACATTTTGGACAAGAATTTATCACTAAAGAGCAACTTAAAAGTCTACAAAGCTTGTGACGTAGGTACTCTTTTACAGGGCACTGAAACCTGGAATTTACTACATGCGCCATACTACAGACTCGCCTGTTCCAACCGCTATCATTGTTGCCATGACATGCCCACATCTTACCTACTGCATAGCAACGATTTTTGACATAGCCTGATTTTCAAGGTGCTTTATTTAAACATACCACAAACATAGTGAGCCTTTACTTCGATATTCAAAATAAATGATTACCACTATTACAAACATCATGCTCAACTGTAAACACAACACAACCACAAACTATTGATCTACAAAAATATTTGAAAACACAATTCATACAAAGAAATTGCTGGCACGATCTACTCATATTGACATTTCACCTTTAATTCCGTATAAAATAAACAAAAGTACAAAAACACAACATCACGTGACTTCATTGCCCTCTCACTTTTGCTCAATTCATTGTCGTGGAACCTACGTCATTGGACCAAATGAAAGAACGAGTAACGCTTAACATATATTCTTTTCTTTAAAGCACGCGAGTGAACGGTGCATTCCTGCGCAGGAGTAACATGCTACCTCAATAAAGCATGATATAAGACAATGGCTTTATAGTTACGGCGAGGGAATTGGGGTAGGGTTTTAAACATTGACAACATTTGCAAACTATACAGTGTTGCGAAAGTTGGACATCCATGAAAACAAACTCGACTAAATTGACTCAAACAACGATTATTGACAATGACCAAAGATTAAACCCTACGATTCACTACTTTGGCGGGGGGCGGGCACGGGGGGGCAGTAGATGATGTAACACATTACAGCTTGCAAAAAACTCAAATTTGACTCCTTCTTAGTTTTGCCGTTTAAAGAGCAAATAATGCGACACAACAAAAACGAAGAAAAAAGAAAGAAAAAAGAAGAGGCATTTAGCAGAGGCAACAAGTATAGGTTTGATTCATTTGATGCTAAAAATAAAGTGACAGGATTACTATTGGTTCCTACCTGATTAGATTATCAGGAAGACTTTCGATTTTATCCAACAGTCGATCAAACTGACCAAAGACACGGAGCTCCTCACATGAGAAGGTCAACCAAAGTGGATTAGATGATCCCTCCTTTTCAAGGAGTGCAGTCATTTGATCTGTATCAAGTCGCTTGTTATACTGCACAAGGTAGTTCTTGACAATCATCTACAAGTAAATAAAACCAAATAAAGCAATAACAAAATGGCTAATCCTGATATGCATAAGAAATAACACAAGATGCATCAACTTTTGTACACTCATTTAGGTCTCTTTATCCTAATGAGTAAATCTAACATTACCTTTGAAAAACTGCATTCATTTGTACAGCCTCGGTATCCAACTCTAGATCTGTCTGGAGTGACTATGATAGAGTTATCTTAACCAGCAATGATATCTCCGTTATAGTAGTACATAATCTAGCACTACAAAGGGTGTTTTATACTTCTCCAAGCCAGAGGAACAAAGAGTAAATAACGAAACTTAAAGTAAACCAAAGGTGTTTAACCCTAAGATTCCTCTTTACTTCTGTCTATCTTGGGCTCATTCACATATATAATACTAGCAACTCGTTAATGAAAACTATCGGTATTTACAAACCTCCTGTGAACTCATTGACATCAGGTGATATTTCTATTTTTCAATATTATCCTACACAGTCATCGTAACTGGTTTCCAGCGTCAGGATTTTCTTAACATTTGGAGTTTTATAAACAAGTCATTATAATTGTGATTGAAACATCAGGTGGGAAACACAGTCTTATTAAAAACGTAAATGATAATCAAGACGAACAACATTTCAGAACTACAAAAAAGTCCCTTGTTGATGATTCTATGCTTTTATAAGAACGAATATAATTGACAGATTAATCCATTAAGATATCACATAGATTTGTGACTCTTCCAAAATAATTCTACAAGGACGTTTCGAGACAAACATGTCTCATCTTCAGCTAACAGAAAAGAAAATTCAGTAACATAAGCATTAGAGAAAGTTCATTGAGGTATTACAAGTTACCAAACGTTTTTTTAGTGGCTTACAAGGCTTCTTATGAAATACTATGAAAATTACGAAAGGACAATGGAATTGTACACGTACCAAGTACAACCAAAACCAAACCCCTAAACAAGTAAAATCAGTGAAATTGCAAAAAGTACTGGGATATAGAAACGTCTCGTTGGTTACGTGTAGGATGATCCTTAAGAATAGGAAGACTATCGCCTATGAATACCCTCAGTTCACTGGTGGTTTAATCAAGAATACAAAAATCTTGAGAGGCGGCATGACCAGTTTCATTAATATGGTCTCTCATGGATGAAGAAGAACCATTCATGGCATCCCGTTTTTTATTAACCCCTAAATGTTCCCTACAATGAATAATGACGTTTTGCCATAATTTTGGCTCGTGGAAATGGTATTGGTCTAGATCACTTAAACTATTGCCAGACATGAACTTCCTTCGAAAAACTGGTGAGAACTTTAAAAAGTCAACAAGTCAGTAGTAAAGTACACAAATATATTCATAAAGAACCAACATGTGCCACCTTTGCATTTACAACGATAACAATCAATCAAATAATAGGCGTATTACCTCTCTTGATGCCAAATCAAGTGGACCACAGAAAATCTCAGTGGTAATTCGTTTGTTGGCTTCTAACATTTTATGACTTTCTGTTTCTTTAATTGTTGACACTACCACTCGAACATTTGGTGATAATTCCTCTGGGAGCCACCGTGTAAGAAATTGCTGTTTATCTTCATCAAGCTACCAACCAAAACAAGCCAAGACAAAAAAAAATGATATGAGTATTCTTATTCTTCAATGACGATTCATTAGAATTGTCTTGGGAACAATCTCTCTAAATATAGAATGATCATTGTATACGGTATAGTGGATAAGTAAACACAGTTTCAATTAATGGATTTGCAATGTACAGTAATACAGGAGCTGTATAATCCAACTATAAAAAACCCCACAGCAAACAGTTCCAATCAAATCCTTTACAATGGCCATTTGTCAATGGTCAATAAATCCCAGACTGTTAGTCTGACATCAATGACACCTTCTTTTGCAGAAGTGCACAGCACTTTTGAAAAAACAAGAAAACCAGTCCACTCTAAAAAATACCGATAACCAGTCCACACTTTCGCTAAAACTTGAC
Organism: Chironex yamaguchii; assembly: GCA_024741275.1. NCBI lineage: Eukaryota > Metazoa > Cnidaria > Cubozoa > Chirodropida > Chirodropidae > Chironex > Chironex yamaguchii. The sequence continues at coordinate 12,044 of JANTCA010013812.1, read as the reverse complement.
TGGTTCACTGAACGCACAAATCAAGAGTGTAGTCATGTAAACAGAGAAAAAACAATTGGGGAAAAAAATTATATTTAAATTTTCGGAAATCAAGATATTTCCGTTCCCTTGCAGTAGCTGTGGGAGCTGGCCTTCAATGCGGCAGTCTCCCGGCTACTGTGGGAAGAATGATATGTATGTTCTTAATGAGTTGAAAAGGGAGATCTAATCATTACAAAAATTCTCGAAAAGGGAGGCAAAGTAACAAGTTTTATCATTAACTTTTTATGTACACTACATGGCACGATATTACTGTGAACGGTTTATTGGTCATCTTATCCCTTTTTTCTCAAAGTGACAGCAGATAAAAAATACATTTAAATTTGATGAGTTGCTAACCGAGGAAATAAATACTGTTTCGGATAAACCATGACCAATAAAAGGAGCTAAATAGTCAACATTTGACAAAATTGCATGCCACAATATATTAAAATAATTAATCAGAATCATTTACAAAAAATTTATTAAACCTTTGCAAATATTATTCGGGGATACTTTTTTCATTTAGTTTTCAATATCATTAGTAATAAATGGATCATAGAAATTGCATTAAGAAAATCTCAGTTCATGACACTATAAGGCAGAGTTGGTATCACCACTGATCACAAGGCCAATGTATCTATTACAATGCATTCTAGAATGATATCAGCGAAAACAATAAAGAGGCAGAACAAGCCCAATGACCAGAAAGAGTCCTAAACTTGCAATGATTCACATCTTAATTAATATAGCATTAATAGTGTAATTTTAAAGTGAAAAAAACCTTTACAATTTAATAGTAGGGAGGTACTCCAAGGTAACCTTAGGATAGTTGTAAACTTGTATGATTAAAGCCGCTCTTATACGGCCAAACTTCGTTGAATTCAATTGCTGAATTGGACAAAGTTTGACCGCGTGAAGTGTCAAAATTGAAAGTTGAATGGTCGAATGTTGAATTCAATTGCTGAATTGGACAAAGTTTGACCGCGTGAAGTGTCAAAGTTGAATGGTCGAATGTTGAATTCAATTGCTGAATTGGACAAAGTTTGACCGCGTGAAGTGTCAAAATTGAAAGTTGAATGGTCGAATGTTGAATTCAATTTTTCAAAAATTGAAAGTGTTCTAGTCCATTCAAGAAAGTTTAATGGCAATCAAATGAAACTTTCTCTCCTATTCATTATGTCAAGCAAAACTCCCTTATGCAAGTTGATTTTTAAGTAGGAACTTAACATGACTGTGATCGAATTCAAAAGTCAAAAGGCCTTTCAATTTGACAAAAGTTTAATCGTGTTAGAGTGGCTTACGTATGACAAGCAGTCAACATTGCTTCCCAATGATTACAATTACTCGTTGATTACAATGATTACCAATTAATCGTAGTCATGTCAACCAAAAGAAACAAACCCAGCACACAAATACCCATATGTCAACAAAAACATGAACAAAGATTATTGTTTAAAGAAATGAAAATAAGATAAGAAAATAAGCTGCAATAGCAAAGAACAACAATTATAACACTACAATGGCACTATCTTACCTGGTTGATAGCATCAACAAATATAATGATTGGTTCCGTGTACTGATTTGATAATAAACTTCCACTCAATTGTATCAATGACTCGAGGTCAGAAACAACATCTTTCTAAATAACAAGACATTCACTGATTACATCACAATGACTGGCATACGTAACCAACAAATGGGAAGAAAGATCACAGATGCAAGGAATAAGAACGGGGGAGGCCAGATAGAGATATGAAAGAGAAAGAAAATGAAAACGCATAAAAAGAGAAAAATCAAAGTATATCTCGACAAAGCAGACGTTTTAATTCATGCTATGCGGTGAATGAATGAATGAATCATAGTCGTGTTACGTGGTTTATCAGTTGCTTACAAAATGACACATGACACCAAACAATAGCCGAAACAAATGTATAAGTGTAAGCAAGAAAAGATTGTTACCTCAACAAAAAATAAACAAACAGGAAGCAACTGAAAACATTTCAGCATCCCTTACCAAATCAGGTTTCACCTCTTTCGTTAATCGCTGCAGAAAAAATGCCAAATCAGTTGATCCTGGTGTTGCTCCAACAAAATGATAGAATACCTTCCACTTGCTGAACCCCCTGGTGACATAAATATTTCATATTGCTTATACTAAAATAAATACCACTTGAGACTAACTTTAGTTAGGGTACTAGTTATATATGACCAAGAAAGTGCAAAAATTCCCTAACTCGACAAAACATCACAATGTAACACCTGCTGACAATATCTTGTTACTGCCACGTTTTTACTTCGTGTCATAAAATTTGAAGTTGAAAAATGCGCCTCGTTATGCACTTTATTATGTTCGAGTTTGCAGATTTTTGCAAAACATATTGACTGTTGCTCTCACCTTGGCAGGGTCACATTCCCTTGCTCCACTGCTACACATGCGTCGTGAGCACTTTTAGCCATCACGGCAGATTTACCAGCTCCAGCCACTCCAACAAGACGAAGTGGTGTTCTTGTATTATCACCCATGTAATAATCTTTAATCTACATTGAATTGAAATGGAAATACAAAACATTATTATCATACAATATCATGAAAACAAGACAAGACAAAATTTACTTTGAAATAGCAATTCATTCATGCTAACAATTTTACTATAATATTTAAAAGAATAATTACTCAATCAGGCCATACATCACTTCAATCTAAAAATCTAAGCTTTCCACAATTTTAATTTTCATGCAAGAGGGTGTACAAAATTTCAAAAAAAAAAATTTTGTGAAGGTATAATCCATTACCTGTTTTAGAATATCATCTCGGCCATAGACAGCAGTTCCCCTGCTAAACAAGAATGTCTGTCAAAGAGAAAAACAATTTACTAAGTTCCTTGGGGCAACTATCAAAGCTATTGTTATCCGTCAAATAATCTTAGTTTCTTCCAGTATGCCAATGCCAGCAACAAGCATCAACAAAGTCTTTAAAATTCAATGTTCTACCAGTTAATTTAATGGCAATGGTCACCAATATGGGGGCCATCTTTTGGCGTTTTATTAACCTCAGTGCTCTAACTCACAGCCATGGAAACCCGTCATTGATTCTAAACAACATAGCACCGGGCACAGGGTATGTAATGAAAAATTACAGATCCTATGTTTCAAGCACAATGGATGTACAATGTACACATGCAAATTGCACTTGACATACGAGGAATAGATTTGGCTTCAATTTTACAAGCAACATTATCATTTCTCTTTGGTGAATATTACTTATTGTATTTAGTAGATACTGGAGGTCCTTATGCAGTATTTATGAAATGTGTGCCATGAAAACCTTTCAATCTGGCAACCTAATCCTATAGTAAAACTATTTAGCAACCTCAATGTTGGTCGGCAACAACGTGGGACGACCATTGCTACATTTAAATAGGAAAAGACACTTAATGGTCGAGGTGTACTGCCTCATAACTTTGGCTTCACAATAAGTTGAAAATTTACGGCTTTATCATTCTCTTTTTCAAAAGGGTTTTGAGAGTTGAAACTTTTGCATTTCATTAGCCCCGCGGTACTGCATAACCCTGTCCTTACCTCATGTTCTTCTCGCTGGACTTCTAACGGGTCTTCTGGACTTGGATCAAGTGGGTACAATTCTTCAATTCGTTGCTTAAAAAATTCATACACCTACAAGAAGCATTACAAACAATAAAATGTTAAGGTTACAAAAGAGAGTACACTTTTACAAAATTATTAACACTTAACTTTAAAGTTTCATGATTCATTCCATTCTATTTTCTCATTAATGTGAAGTCACAATTTCCAAAAGCAGCTACATACCACTGTCTACCGTATTAGCCATGGATTTTACATGGATATTTGTAGTAAACATTTTATAGGAATTCAAACAATAATATACTCCAGTTTTGCATATCACATTTTGGAGACACACTCACATAACTTTGCAAAATTTATGCAAGTTTAAACATGTTTAATTTTGCTTGCAAAAAACTGAGATCTGTTATCAAAACTTGATAATGTTTTAATAAATAGGATAATAAGCTAGCTACATCAATAGGATGCTGCAGAGTCACTACAACCCATTGAGAATATTGAAAATATTTGATAATACAAACTAAATTCCTGGTCAATATTGGGTAAATCCTGCCCTTTTGCTTTCAATCATCATTCAGGTTAGAAAGGCTTTGCTATGTCAGCTAAAATAAAAGTGTCACACTGTTTTGTAGCAACGCAAGATATTTAGTTATGAAAGCTCAATATTTTTGTAGGTTAGTTGAGCGACACAGAGCCTATTGAAATCGAGAAAGGTGTAAGACAGGAATGTGTCCTCTCGCCAAACCTATTCAGTTTGTATACTGAGACAGTCATGCGGGAAGCTGAAATTGGACATTTGGGCATATCCATCGGGGGTTGAAGGGTCAGTAACCAAGGCCAAGCAGATGACATGCCCTATGTGCTGAAGATTTGGAAATGGCAAGTGAACTACTGGAACGAGTAAACAGTGCTGGGAAACAAGGATCCCTAAAACCTAATGCCAGAAAAAAAGTAAATGGCTATGGGACAGGGATGGTACGCTGAATGTCAGAGAGGAGGAAATAGAAGAGGTGGAAAAAGGTAAGATGTGGCAGCCGCTCAGAATATATAAGCAATGGGTAACAAGAGAATGCTACAGCTTCTGATTATATGGAAAGACCGCTCCCTACAGTAGCAGACACATGGGAGGGGGCAAGGGGATGGCTGCCCCAACAATAATTTTATTAAATATGTTTTTAACACACTTCTCTCGCACCTATATGCATTAGGCTTTTCTCTGCAAAAGTCCTGATTACGTTGTGGTGTTCCTGTTTTGGTTTTTAATTAATTTGTAAGGTTGTCACAAGTACCCTGTCGGGATCTTGCCAGATCAAACCTACTGCAACTGACCTTGTTTCTCCCTATTTACAATTGTAAACAGATCATGACACAGTGGAATCCAAGATACTAATATTTAAAACCATATTAATTATTATTATCTACTTTCCTCCTCAATAATCAGCAAACTAGGTTTCGAGTCAGCAAAATATTTTCCAGTTTAGTTGAAGGGCACTACTCTTTCCTTTTAATCAACTTTTTTTTTTCTGATAAATTGAAGGGCATGGTTTTGAACAATCCCCCCACACACATGCAACACAAAAAGCCGTGCAGTGTCCGTCACTGGCTCTCTATCACTCAAGCTGAAGTTCACGATAATGAAGACGTTGGTATGGCCTGGAATGATGTGATAATGAAAGAAGATGAAAAAAAAAGAGCAGCAGAGATGTGGATCTACAGGCAGTTACTGAGGGTCAGTTGGATGGAATGCAGGATGCATGAAAGTATTGTGATGGAGCTGGGAATCAGGAGTGAGCTGCTGGAGTTGACAATCAGGAAGAAACTGATGTACATCAGACATGCCTTTAAGTGCAAGGAGAGCTCCTTGCAAAAGATCTCCAGATAGGGAAGATCCCAGCCAAAAGAAGGCATGGCAGGCCAAGGTTAATGTATGCAAACAACCTGAGACAGTGGACAGGGAAAGACTTGCAAACCTTGTGGAATGATGCACAAGACTGAAGGAGGTGGAAAGCAGTGGCCAGAGCATACAAGGCGGTGTGAAATCAGGCATGATGAAGCCAGCTGTGCAAGTGAGTATGCTGAGCAACAAAGATTCATTTATTTCAATCACTTACAGTTTTACTGAAACCAGTGTCTTTCTCACCACCCACTCCTACAAATTCCACATCACCATCTCGTTGGACGCAACACTTTGCATTATAATGAATGACACGAGATTCCTAACAAAAATGAAATCAGAAATAATTAATACATTTAAGAGCACAAATGCTGCACAGAATACAATAGAGGTTCAAGACATATGCTAAAATAATGCTGTGTAAATACAGCTTACATATAAACATAACTAAAAGCAACAGCAATTTATGCAATGTTTCTTTACCTGATTGATACCAAATGGTAATATATCAGATCACACAAGTTAAAACTTTGCACATGTAAAGTTCCTTTCAACAAGGTCTGCCATTACGCCCTTGATGTCTCTTTCTGTTAAAGACTATCCCTATGATACTTCAATGTCCAAGATTAATTAGTAGCATCCATATATGTGCATACGATCACAAAAAATCAAGGTCACCCTTCTTAATCCTCAACAACAATCAGTGGTTTAAAGTAATTTTAAGAATGTTTGCTAGACAAGTACAAGACTCTCAAATTCAAGATACTTCATATTTAGTATGGAGCAAATATCAGGAGTTATAACCTCACTTGCAATGGCACCTGCAATCAATGATATGGTTTAGATGATGTTAGATTAACTTACTGGAAATGTTGCTTGAATCATTTCTTTTAATGTTTTCACTTTCTCTAGTAGATGAGGCTCCACATCTTTGTAATCTGATAATTTTGTGTCAGGAAGGTCGTCAATGTCATCTGATTCACGTATCATAAACAATGCTATTGAAACAAAACAGCAAATTGTCACGTTAAAGTTATAAACAATTGCAAGTGTGTGTTTTTAAGGGAAAAGAAACTTATTTAATAACAAATATTTATAGCAAATATTAATAGACAAAACATTAGTAAGGGTAAAATAGGCAACAAACACAATTGGAAAGGAGAATTAACCTACTGTGCATGCAAAACTGTGAACAGTGTGAACAGAAAATATGATGCAATTTCTTTTTTCTTTCTGCACCATGCAAATTCTATCGTGTTAACTTGTCTCCACACTGCAACACTTTAGCACTCCTTTTCTCGATCCCCAATAAATCATTAACCCTTTCAAGCCTAAATCTGTCTATAATCCTGCTTTTTTAACTAAGTTGCTACATTCTAAATTCATCACAGATCTGGGTGAGCAAGGGGTCTGAATTAAAAGAGAGTGCATAACAAATCTAAAGGGGGTGCTAAACTTGAGAAAAAACTGGATTTTGCTCTCAAGATAAAATTTCAAGAGGGTTTCTTGCACCCTATGCACTCCCTAGTCCTGGGCCAATGACAACGGGGCAAAGGCCAGGAGGTACTTGTGGAAATATATATGGCAGCATACTGTTTTTGGATTTTGTTTAAACACAGTTGAAAAAAATTTCCCCAAAACACACCTTAGTTTAGAACAAATTGATGTATGCTTTGTTATACTGGATGAACAACTTGCAGTGACCTTTAGGTCATAAAGGCCTTGAATTTGTCAAAGCAATCATTTCCCTGGTGTAAAAATTTCCCAGAAAATCCTTTTAAAAGATTACAATAGATATAAAGAGTATTTTATAGTAGGATATGTACATTTTGATGTTTAAACCTAACAAGTGAACAAACTTGCAAGCACCTAAAATGTAATATCTTATGCTTTTCAGCTACAAGTACGAGATCAGATTAACTTCTGGACAATGCTACATTCACAAAAAACATTGTAATACACACTATTACATACACATTGTAATTTGTCTCCTACATATTCTCCAAAGATTACAAATCCTCACAACCCCTGCTTGAAACAGGACTTGTGAGGCCTTATTGTGCTGTTTACCATGAATTCCATTTTTGTTACAACCACATTCCATTGTTAAGCACATGGTTGCTATAGTATGATGTCACACTGTGGCAGCATATTCTTATGTGCAGTTTTGAAGATTGCAGGAAGATGTGTTTACCAAAACACGAAAATATCAGTGATAATGAGCAATTGCTTGAATTTGCAATACCTCAGTGTGAGGTTTTAACCTTAAAACACGTTCCATTAAACTATTCTTGTACAAAAGAAACAGAGTGACTATGAATATTGACAGCTTCTGGTTAAACTGATTTCAATTTTAATTTTTCTACATTTCAGCACCTAAATGTTGTTATAATATCATTTTTATCACTTAGCTCAATAAGAATGATAATAAACTGAAAGCTAGAAAGCTGTGATTGCTCCTGATTCTAATAGTTAAAACCTTCTGACATTTTGCTTATCTTAATTAGAAATAGATACTTACCATTTGGGTTTAATTTTCTGAAAGCACCATGAACAATTTCCATTTCTGTCACAGATAATCCATACACCCATCCATACTGAGCAGCCAAATTATATGTCAAATCGCCAAAATTTGGAATCCATCCAGATCGCTCTCTAAAATATAATACAATTTAAACTACTAAAGAGGAAAAGGGCAGATATGTTCATACAGTTATCTCAAATATCTTTCTCCACAGGACAGAGATAATTAGTTAAACACACTGGGTGTCACGTAATAGGTTGTTCAGGGGTCAAAATAAGAAAATGTTGTGGTGCAGGTCATTTTCTAGTGTGTGCGAGAGGAGCTCACTCAAGACAGAACTGGGATCAATTTTTGCAATGACCACTACAATTGTCACACATATAAGCTCACTGCAAGAACATATGTATGTATAGTACCGGGTATCATGCACTTTTGCTTTACAGTGAAATTCAAACTAGTCCATTGAAATATAGATATTTATGACAAGGTCATGTAAAAGCTTTATGGGGCAACATTTAGAGCCAGTCATTGTTGAAATGTAGGTCATGACTCGTGACCAGTGGTAATTTTGATCCATGTTACGTATAAGCTACAACATGATATATAATATCAGGAAATGTTTAGGCATAATCTGGGTTATCTAGTAGAGATAAAATGTGCCATTGTGTTTGTTTCAGCAAAATGTATCCACAAAGTCACAGAAAAATATTTCACTTATTACTTACTTGGTAATAACAAAATTTCAGTTGAAACATACCTAGCTTTCAGAAATTACAAAAAGGGCAAAAAGAAACAACTGTTTATTTTTGACATTGTACTTCACAACTATCAAACATAATCATCTTTCAAACATACCCTGCTAAATTAAGAAAAAATGGAGCCGTATTGTCTTCATAACAGCGATCAATTTCACCTAAGCATATCTTGATTGTTTCCTCAGTGGTTGCATCTTTAGGGACACCCTTAAATATAGTTGAACACATTTATTTAATAAATATGTATTTATATGGCACAACTAACAAAGAAATAGATACAGCATGTTATACCTTCATTAGTTACAATATGACATTAATTATGTACCGACAACCAAAGGAAATAACAGAATCATTAAACATATGACCACTTGCAAGGAAGGCATAAAAATTCCAGCAGTTAAGATAGGCAGTGCCATGAAATTTGGTGAAGCAAAACCAGGATTTTTTACATAATCTGTATACATCATCAGCCATTGAGTGAACAGTCAAACCAACATTGGTAGCAAATGCACACTATATCCATATGAGTCATATATAACAGGCACAGTGAGTTTCTTGACATATAGCAGTCCTTACTTGATGGGTAATTATAGCAATCAGCAGCACATCTTTCTTAAATGCATTTCTGAACTTTTCAGATTTGGACACAAGTCAACATTAACATGACCCAACTATTCTCGCACATAAACACAAGGTGCCTAATGAGTTAAATGTTTGGCAGATCATACTAGACTAAGGTTCAAATATTTAATCTTATTAATTTATGGTCATCAACTGCCTTTGTAATTTAAAATTTCCATTACAATAAATAAGGAATGACAAGGGTTTGTACTATTGGCTCCAAAACACAAATAAACACTTTTCTCGTCTTGATTTTTAGAAAGTCAGCATTAACTATTAATTAAAATCCACTTTGATAAATGTGCAAGAACATACAACAAACATCAGATTTTCATGAACATAATAAAATACATTTAACAAAATGTACAAATTTTGTTAATGTAAATGAGTTTTACATTGATGTAAAAAAATTCAAACAAAACTTTAAGTATATAGGCCTATATGCATTTCATAGATGGCCATTTAAAACTAGAAAACTTAATATAATGACATTAACATAGTATGTCAATATCATATTATACTGAATCCGTCTTGTCTTTTATCTCGTTAATCAACTCTAACTGAATATTAGCTTCTTGTTTATCACAATTAGATACACATTATTTCTATGAAGTCATTGAAAATTTTATTTTTATGCAGTAAAGGCAAACTTTGAATATTTAACACAACATACTTATTCATGACTTGATATTTGTCAATCTACGTTTGAAAGTCAGGAGTGCACATATCAAAGTATAAGACTTATTGCATAGTTTTCTTTTTGTAATACAAGTAGGTAAATCAGTCAAATACATTTACAAGACTTAACATTGTAATAAGTTAACACAAAGAATACCCAGCGCAAATCACATTCCACCAGCCGTAGTTTTCTTTGCTCACACCAAATTCTTAGGTCTGGAAAGACCTGTTGAAAATTTTAAAAACCAAGTTATTAAAATGAAACATCAAAATAGTGCATAATGATTGCTAACAACAAGTTAACCCAAAAAAGATAGATAACAACTAATAGAAATAATACATACTGTAACAAGCCTTTGAAAACTACATATAGCATATGATTACAATACATAACTAAATGGTTATACAGTTAAACTAATATCTACATATTATTTCTAAAATAAGAAAGAAAATAGTGTTAAATATATCATATATGAGTAGAAGAAAGATGCAAAAAGAGGCTGAATTTTTTCACCATTGGATAAAGGTACTTTTTCAATTCAAATATATAATTTGCAACTTTATTGCCCTTTTGATGAAAGGAATGGTCCATTCCTGAATTTGTGATATACATGGCACGCTTGACACATTTTGCACAAATACAGAATTCCTTCACATGTTGGATTTCAAGTCATAATATTGACTTATGACATATTGATAAATATGTAAATTGTATGAGTTCTACTTCTTAAAATGTGAATTTCTTATTCTTAGAAACAAAACAGCAAAATGTTGGCTATTAATGTATCTATTTAAATACTGATTTTATATGCTAATGCAAGTGGTAAGATACGTCTTAATATTATCTCTTAGCACTATATGTCAGTCAAAATGTTGGAAGTATAGTATAGTATAGTATAGTACAGTAGAGTATAGTATGGCATAGTATGGTATAGTATAATATAGTATAGTATAGTATAGTACAGTATAGTATGCTATGGTGTTGTATGGTATAGTATGATATGGTTGCAATAAATGCATTTGATACATATAACCCAGAAGTCCGTGTTTTGATAATTCTTCAAAACCAGTACTCAATACATAAATGTGCAGAGCATAATACAGTTCAATAGACAGAAATCCAAATCAAAAACTCTGGTTTTGCTTCTACAAGCTTTTATCGTGAATTTCTTTTCATTAATCAGGTCTGAACTTTTGACACTAAATAAAAGAAACAAACCTGTAACATCATGCTGGCATAGAAACAAAATTGTTTTAAGGAATTGATAAAATTCCACATGCCTCACATGTAAATATATATACACCAAAATATTGTGAACAACAAATCCTGATGAGTGAAAAGAAATTCACGAAACAAGCTTGTACAAGCAAATCGGGAGTTTTGATTTGGATTTCCATCTATTGAACTACATATATATAGTTGAATAGATGGAAATCAAAATCAAAAACTATATACATATAACATATAATAGCTATAATAGATGACAAACGGTAAATTTGTAATAAAAAAAACAAAAAACACGAATTTACCGTTTGTCATCTATTAGTGTTTCTTCTCTAATATGCTCTACATGTTTTGATGTATTAAGCACTGTTCAAGGATAGTGTACTACCATTCGTAATAGACAGAGGCCAACCTTCTCCTAAGTGTATAAATATTATATATAAAACTCCAAAAATACACCAATTCATTTACGTTTTGATTTTATCTTTATCAAAATATATATATAATACCTCAACAGACACTGCTTTTTATATATTTGTCAAGAGTGGGTATTACCACAATAGCTGCACTAAATGAGAGCCGACCGGGTTCGAACTTGCAACCCTCAGACTCAAAAGCCAACACTCAAACCTCTGTGCCATCACGGCACTAAAGGTTTGGTGAAGGACATTCAAAGTCCTTGGTATTACGAGACGAAACCCAGCGGTGGGTAAGGGGAAATTCATT
>JANTCA010013801.1:0-26224 GCA_024741275.1 Chironex yamaguchii | reverse complement strand
CTCCTCAGAGTATGAAACGTCAGAAAGGAAAGTATATGTATATGGCAACCTATTTATACGAAACATGGAGCAAAACTGGCCAATCATAAACAAGAATTGAAACAAAGAAAGAGGAAATAAAGAAACAAAACATTATTGAAAGAGTCCAAGTGAAAAAACGAACTCATTCTGCCTACACAGTACTGGTTTAGCTGTTTTAATGTAGACAGACTCCAATACACTTAGATGAAAGGACGATCCAGCTGTGCCAATTATCTTAAAATTCTCGTCCTTATACATTTTGGCGCATTCCGAATTTTGTAGTAAATGTTGGCCTATGGCAGAATCGCATGTTTTTGCAGTCATTTTTGCTTTGCAAGCGCGAGATGGCTGTTCTCTAGAAGGAATTGATGCGTGGCGCACAGTGGCTGGAACATGTTGTTTGTTCCTGTCACCCAATCTTTGAGAAGTGCGACCTACATACCAAGACTCACATCGGCACAAAAATTCATATACTACTAAACTTTTTTGTGTGGTAGGTACACAATCCTTGTGAATGGATGGCAAGATTTTTCTAGTCGTAAAAACAATTCTTGGATTTACAGCAGAGAATCACTTAACTACAGCTTTTTTAATCTGTGTTTCTATGAGGATAGAAACATTACCTAGCCAAGGAAGTTTTAGGTATACAGGACACTTTTGAGGCCCAAAAGACTTTTTGCTTCCAAAATCAGTGATCTTTTCTCGAATAACTCTAGAAACAACATCCTCTGGATACCCGTTTTTAAGGAAAATAGATTTTATTTTCCTTAGTTCCAAATTTAACTTAGATTTTGAACAGATACAAAGTGCTCTATGGGCAAGTGTTTTGACGAGGTTAAATTTATTTAAGTTAAGTCTACATTAAAATAAAAAAAAACAGTACTCTGTAAGCAGAAAGAGTTCGTTTCTTCAGTTGGACTTTTCCAATAATGTTTTGTTTCTTCATTTTCTCTTTCATTGTTTCCTTTCTTGTTTATGATTGGCTAGTTTTGCTACATGCGTTGTATAAATAGGTTGCCATATACATATGCTTTCCTTTCTGACGTTTCATGCTCTGGAGAGTGTCAGACGGAAAAAGCTTTTAAGTATGATTTTAGTGCAATTTCGCAAATTTTCAAGGCAATTTTCAAGTTTTGTACCACAAGAAGAATTAAATTTAAACCTAGTACATGTACTGCCTACATATTGTTTACTACATGTCCTACATTCTAAAAGGTAAACTACACTAGAAGAGTTACAATGCAGTCTATTATTAATCATGTATTCCCTGCTCGAATAAGGACCCTAAAATCTATCCCCTCTACTACATATTGACAAATCTGACGTGATCTGCTACATCTAAAGCTTCCAACTTCCTCAGCCTCCTCTAAACTAGGTAATCTAGCCCTAACTTACTAACCCTAAGATTCTTGGCACGTCTAAACGAAACTAATGGTTGATCTAAAAAAGACTCAATGCAATCTTCTCAACTTAATCGTATACTGTGCAACCTATTAATTATTCCTCTAACCCTAGTTAAAGCTGGGTGATAACTAATACCTAACGGAATTCGAACTTTTTCTACAACACTTCTACTACTTTTTGTAGACCTGATTAGTTCTAGTCCTATCTACTTGCTCCAAGACTTGTCTTTTCTCATACCATCTTCCAACCAACCAACTAACTAATTCTTATGCCATCTTCTCAAAAGTCTTTGTATCTGAACATATACGTCTTAACCTGACTGCCAGGAATGGATCTCTTAACGTGCGCTAGATGGCAAGATTTCTTACGCAGGAGCTGATGAGTATCAGTAGGTTTGCAAAAGAGATCCTTGTCTAATCTACTACTTACTTTACGAACAAAAATATCGAGAAAGTTAGTGCTACTATCGGATTCCTGAAAAGAAAATTTGATAAACTGATGGCTACTATTAAAGGCCTCTTGGAATTCTCTAAGTCTTTCTAAACCATGGGTCCAAATAAAAAAACAATCATCTAAATACCTCAGCCAAAATATAGGTCTATATGCTACACTACCTAACAGCTTATTTTTTATTCTAGGCATATGCTGGCGCAAACTTGTTTACTATGGCTGTACCCAGTTTTTGTTTGTAAGACTGACCATTAAACTCAAAGTAGTTGTTATCTAAAACTGCCTTAGCTAAACTGACTAAAGTTCCTGTTGAAATATCCTGTTCCTCCCTATTGTCTAATGCTTCCATCATAGCCTGTAGACCTTCTTCATGTGGAATGCTAGAGTACAAGCCCACAATATATGCAGTACAAAGAATTGAAGCTTCAGGTATATCAGGTAAATTAGACAAAAGAGAAGGAAAATGATTACTGTCCTTAACATATGATGGAGTCTTACCAACTAATGGACTAAGATGGAAATATAAGAATTCTGATATACGCTCTGTGCTAGTACCACAATTTGAGATACTACATTTATCTGACACTGGTGAAGGTTTAAGCACAAAGGTTTGGTGAAGGACATTTTAATGTCCTTGGTATTATGAGACGAAACCCAGCTGTGTGGGTAAGGGGAAATTCATTAATTTGTTCTGTGTTTCGGCTTAAGCCTTTATCAGTGTCAGATATATGTAGTATCTCAACAGACACAGTGCTTTTCATATATTTGTCAATGTATATATATGTGTAAAATTCGATGAAATAAACACTTTTTAACGTTTCGAATAATTCTTCTTTAGAAAAATTCTTCTGAAGCTTTTAATTGATTTTTTTATGGGATGCAAGCAAGCACAGACGTGAAAAATACATATGAATTTCACAAATTTTAAATATCGCCCGTGGACTTTGTCTGTGAAGGTGAAGGTCTACAGACAATGTAAATGGATACTATCTTTATAAGTAAAAGTATCAAAGTAGTATCAAGTGTCTTCGACAGAAGATGAATGCAAATTCTGAATTAACGCCTCAGATTTAGTGACTAGACATAATGTAACAAAATCCCTTAATATCTAAGCTTGCTACATTTTAATAGTAAAACCCGTTAATTTTCTCGGTTGTATATACATACTGCTTCTCGTTTTATGCTAGATTGCAGGCTTCCGAATGCAGAACAATGCGTCAATCATTGGAAAATAAGATAGTAACACAAATTGGGCAAGAAACTTCGATGTGAACAAAAGCAGAAGTGGAAGTACTTGAAACAATCAAGACGAAAAGCAAAGCACTGGATATTCGTCACTCTTTGTTGCGTGATACAAGGGTGGTTAATAGTTTGGGGCTGGGAACATTTTTGAAAAGTTATAAATGCCAGGTGGGGTATAATTCACCGGGGGTGGTGGGAAATGTTCCTGATTATCTTGATTGATGTATGCTATCCTCCTCCTTTTCTTATGTAGTTATTACCAACTAAAAAGAACTTTTTAAAGCATGAATGCAGGTTCGTGGTGTCTGTTAGAAACAACAAAACACAGAAATTGCCATAACGCATAAGTGACATGTGGGAATTGACACTTCAGTTGATGAGGTCTTAATAAAGTCTGTAAGTAGCAAAAAATTAAACAATCCGTGACCATCCCCGTTGTATTAAGCGCCTCACAGTAGTTGAGATGAATATAAGTAATAACCAAGGACATGAGAAATTAAATAGGCTATTAATAATTAGCACAGAAATCGAGAATTACAGGGGAAAAAGAAATTAAACTTTTAATGTAAAAATTTTGTATTAAAGCGGAAATCGATAATTACAGGAGAAATTTAATAATTACCAATGGACTAGAATAGTGTGAAAATTCAACATTACCACGGAGATTACTAGGCAGTAATCAAATTTTGACATTACTGTGTACAGACAGCAAAGCAGACCTGCCAACATACCAGGTTTAGCCGGGGGACCCCTGGTATGCAAATCAAAGACGTAGAAAACTTGGAAAAGAATGATATATTGGGGGAGGGGACAATGGGGATTATTGGTTTTTTGTTCACAATATTTAAGTTGGAGGGATAATCATACACTGTTGGAATTACATCTGACTTAAGACATCGTCTTGTAAGACTGGCAGAGTAGGGACTAAGTTGTGGAAAAGTAAAACAATCATCGATCAAATGCTCCGCACAGAAAATGCGAAATCTAAAGTTTTAACGGTTAACAGGCATTTGTATTTCGGCTATGTAAGAATCAAGTATATAGAAGCCGCAAACAAAACAAACTACAAAATGCTATATGACGCTCCAATAAGATCTCCTTGCATTATGGCTTTGTAAACTTTGTTACCGATAATGGCCAGATCAGCTATGCTTGTACAAACTATTATTTCTGTGAATCGTTCTATTTATCTAAGTACGAACAAAAGAATAAATATTAGAATATAACTTGCGAAGAGTAATACTCTTTGGTCGTAGATCCTGTAGGCTTTGGGTCTTTGTTATTTTCAGTATATTAATATTATATTATTAGGCTAGTAAGCCTGCCCATTCTATAGAACTGTGATCAGGGTATAACACTTTACCTTTTAAGCAGTAAATACTATTATTAGTGATTGTCATAAAACTTTAAATCTTAAAATTTACTTTCCCTTAGTTCTTGTATGTTTAGAGCAAAACTTGTTCAACATGAAATTATGCTTTTGGTTTGGTAAGACAAGGATTATTTTGAGCTTGTAAACCCAAGTTTTATACTAGATACGCGCGCATTTGTACGTGCGGGTCACAATAGGATGCTTTGAAAATATTGACAACTAGGAGTAGTGAGATAATCTTCCACTAGAATAATACCATGTATCTCTCTCGTGAGTAAGCTCTTGCTGTAAGAAACTAGTTTTATGCTAATAACGAAGAAATTATCCATAACTGAAAAATTCATGTTAGCTATTCCTACTAATGCTTTAATCTGTCTTATTTTTGTATAATATCTTCTTACAATCTAGAAGCATATCTTACCTTCTACAATATTTCACTGCAATTTTGGAAGCATATTAGAGTCCATTATGTGATGTTATTGTATTGTAGATCTTGATATCATCTGAGGTATCTATAAGATTTTGTTGTCAACTGAAAGGTAAGTACTGCCTGCTACACATAAGAGTGTTGTACTTTGCTAACCCTCATACTTTTGCTGCGTCAAGAAACGTAGGCCATTCGTCCCAAAATTCAATCAATATAATCAAGTAACCGATACCAACAACAGTATCGATATGCTCTGCAGCTATGTGCAAGCATGCTTTGCCATGTTGAAACTCCTTCCCTTTAGCCAAGTATCGCAATAAGATTGTATTTAGGCAAACATGTGCCTGTAAAAAGTAATGTTTCTTACTTTTCATGCAAAAGCCAGATACAAATACCTTTTTAGTGCCTTTTAGACCAGATCATACTGGAGGTATGTACTTCATCAGGTCGAGAATTCCGTCATTCATTTTCATATAGCTACATACCAAGTACTTCAAAAAGTAGTGGTAAACGGGAATCTACTGGGCTTTAAAGGATAAAAACGGATGTCATATGACCATGAGGTCACAGATCTTTTATTAAAAAATTTTGGGAATCGCCTGCCAGGTCCTTACTTTCATATTGTAAAGAATCTACTGCGTTTTACAAACAGAATCCTCTATTGAGGTCAATCAAAAGGAGACAATATCCTGAATATGTATAGAACTAAGTTTTTGTTTATCAATGATACGATCTGCACTTTGGTTTTCCTACGTAGTTCCAACAGTCAAAGACATATAATTTAAATCATTGTTCTCATTATTTTTTTGATAATTTTCATTCAATTTTCCGTCTTCTTCAGATAATAGTAGTCTTCGAATTCATCAGGGAACATCTTTTCAATTGGTTTTGTTATGTTATCTCTTGCCCAACTGTGCTGGCTGAGGTCTGGCATTTGAAATTGAGTTCCACCAGACACTTTAACGGCTTTATGATTTGGATGACATTTATTCTTTAAAAGGAAGCTCAAAAATACTAAAATGGATCCTAGAGACTTTTAAGCTTTATTGGTCATGTCAACTTGAGTTCTTGATACACATTCAAAAAATGTCTTCCTGAAGATTCTGAGCGACGTATTGAATAACGCGATGATTATTAGTGACCTGACTGTCAATTGAACTTGCATTTAGTATAACCTCTTTAATATTAATGTTCACTGTCAAATAGTAAAGCTTGTATGAAAAAGAAATTTGAATCATTATTTAAATTTTAATTGTTATCCTATGACTTTCGTTTCGAGTCCAAAGAGGGTACATAAAACTTTCATAAGACCAATAGTATTCTCCTTCAGGATTATCTCCTCTCTGCATCTAATCAAAGCTGTAAAATTGCCATCGGACAGTAACGTGGTGCACCTTTTTCATTTTTTGAAAGAAGATGAGTTCTATTTTTCTCGCCTGTTGATTGCTTCTTGACACGATATTTAAATTTCTGTGCTATGAGATTAGCATCCCTAGTCTTGCAAAGCAAACTTTGATCTTCTTTTGCCTCTACTGACTACTACAATGTCTTAGCACCTGCTCAGTTGTAATTTTTATAGGGACATGGTTTTCATTTCACACGACATTTCTTACAAAAGTCTCATTTTTAATGGTCAACGTTCTTTTTGTTGACAGCCAAAATTTACAAGAAAATTCTAAATACGCTAATATGTATAAGGACAAACGTTTTTGGATAATTGGCACAGTTAGATTGCCTTTCCGTCCAAGTGTAGATGAGTCCATCTACATCAAAATAAATACATTCTTTACTTGAACGATACCTAAAAAGACGTATCCTTTGCCATGGTATTATAAAAGAACTTTTGTCACCCAGACAGGTACGAATAATTAGTTGCTTGCTGTTTGTCAAACGCCTAAAAAATGACCAGAAAATATCTCACTAAAAGCGTCCTTATCCTTATTGTTATCAGCTTTCATGAAAAGTTTTCTTTCTTGATAGTCAACAGCTTGTCTTGGTTGGTCATTACATTCCAAATATATATTTGAATGTAAATTAGGTAATTGCAAGTCTTTGATAACTACAGCGATATGTGGTTGCTTTGTCGGCACTAAGTAAGAACTGCTTGTAAGCATATACGTAGACTGGGGCATCACTTAAAGCGGTTATGGGGATGGCTCATCCCCGACTATAAAAAAGTCAATGATAACAATTTAATAATGGTCCATTCCGGTCTACTTGTCAAGAGCTAGTACATTTTCTCTTTTCGAGGGTTTAAGAGAAAAGTATTTTTGCAATCAATACCATCGGCTTTCTGTTCAATGCCTATCTCAACAAACAGTAGATACAAGTTCTACTGCAAGAGGAGCAATCTGTGTACAAGCAAAAAATAGTTTTTGTTGTGGAAGAATACGATTTGGGTAGTATGATATTGTCATTTTACATACTACCATAAAAAATTCACTGTATGATTAACATAATTGTTAATTAAGTACATTGTAGACCTACCAGCCGCAAGTAAGCATCAGTGCAGGCCTAATTTCGGTGACGAAGTCAGTTTCGAGCGTTTCTCTACGACGAATATAATATTTAAAAAAATGCAATGTCATTGATTTCTATATTATGGAAAAACAAAGTCGAATTGAATGAAATTTATACTACTTCTATTGTTCCCATAATTTACTAACAACAAAGGAGGTTTACAGTATTGTCAGATAATACTCAAGTCGTCGCATTTGGTTTAATATAGATATGCATTCACTCATAACTATAAGCAAGCTTAGTCCTCTTTACTGTATGCCTTGGCGTGTTCAAAACCATGAAGTTTCTACCAAATTTCATGCACTATAATGTTCCCTTGTTACTGAGCATTTTTCAGATTGGTCATGCAAGCAAGCTGGGAAAACTCACAACTTTTGGATCGTTCTTTAAAATCACAGATGGTAAAACACAGTCAAGTAATCATTTTGGGTATTGTTCGTCTCATGTTCTGTGTGCCTTAATGTGCGCCAGAACAAAGCCATGCACGTCAGCAGTATCAAGTACAATCCTGGCTTATCCGAATAAAACACGATGTCACTGGAATAAGCTTCATGAAGAAAGTCTTCTGTTACGTTTGACGTATGACTTCATCTGGATAATGGAAAAAATGTTGGTACGAGGAAAACTGTTATATTTTTAATTCCGCTTACGTAACGTCTATAACGATATAATCCGGTATTTTGACTTTAAATAATTAAAATACGATACCATGGAAAACAGTAGTAAGTGATAGGTAACTGATTTATGTGTTGTTGGCATTTTCGGGATGGAATGCAAGATAAACATTATGTTTTAATATAAACGCTTGACTTCTTATCTACAGGCTGCTTACATCAAGGTAAGACAGATACGTTTAACTAAACATAATAGTATATATTTTTTTATTTATGCAAATAAAATGTTAAGGCAAGGCTACCTCGTATGGTGCCCCATTTAAAGAGGGAAAGGACACAAGATCATCGAATTCCCTCTATCAATGGCACTTGCAATATATTTAACTACCTTGCCCCTCTATCGAACAAAAGGACAAGGAAAACACAACGAAGAAACAAATGGCAAAATAAACAAATGAATGACAAGAACAAGCAGAACAAAAAACTAAATATGGGGGCAGATGCATTAAATAAAACCATTTTGTTTCCTTAGTAAAAGATATCGTAACTTCCATAATTATTCTTTTGGCAATTACATTAAACAAATGGTGATCAATACAGAACCAGTATGCGTAAGGATTTAGAATCATAATGTGAAATGTCTAACCCAGGAAATTTTGAGAGTTGACCAAGGAGATCGCAACGCATAATGTAATAAAATGGGCAGTGATGGAGGAAATGCTCACTATCTTCTTTTGCTGTTCCACAAATGCAAACAGGGCTCAAGCAATCAAAATTATGCCTGAATTTGGTCTCGTTTAGTGCGCAAAATTGCAAACGTGGTTTATTTAAATATCTAACACCTATAATGTCGTGAATGTTATATATAGAAATTGCCACTGGCTTGATAGTGGAAAGCAGTTCGTTCTCAAACTGAGCAATGGATACAGAATGTTCAAGCTCATTTTCAAGCTTATTCCATTCTATAAATGTGTTTTGGAAATAGTAGCAAAGCGATTGACCCGTCTAATATTTTGGTGATTATCGCGTAGAGTTCTAAGATTATATGTTAGTTGTCGTTTATTTTAAATCTCGGTGACCAGATATTGAGGTAAGCGCCGTTCCTTCAGGACAAAAAAATGGCACAAGCAATGATGCCATCTTCTATCCTAAAGAATTTCCCAACCTAATTCATTGTATACTCTCTGCCTACTTGTACCTCTCCATGCACCCGTCACAGCTAGAGCCGCTGAATACTGAGTTTGCTCAAGTGATTTTGTAAAATTAGTTTGCATTTCGGGATCATATGATTATATGTTATGTCACCATAATCCAAACGAGGCCTCGTGTAAAGCTATAAATCAGATTAATCACATTTCTGGATACATATTCCGATAGGTATCTTATTATACCAATGCCTCTTCTTGCTTTCGAAATTGCCTGCCTGGTGTAGCTTCTAATTAACACTCAATCGATTATTTATCAAATTTGCAATCAAGTATCACTCCTAAGTGGTTATATTCCATTTTTTGTAAGACTTGATCGTTTCCTAATGACAGAGGTGGGTGTGTGAACTTGAACCTTTTGCATGAAAATAGGACGAGTTCAGTTATGTCAGCATTAAAATGCATTTTCCTTTGCCACCCCATAATTTTACCGTCACAAAGTCATCGTTTAACTTTAAAGGACTTCTTACTGGATTCACACGAGTGAATAAGGATTTATCGTCAGCAAATATCTTGATATCACAATTTACATTATCAACGAAGTCATTGACGTAAACAAGGAAAAACAACCTGGCACTCAAGCGGAGTTTGTTGCCCATTCAGAGCCTTTTCCATTTAGTACTACACATTATATTTGATTACGTGAGTAATATTGAATTAGAGCCAAAAGGTTTCCAGTGATACCATTGCATTCTAATTTGTCAAGTGAGCCCTCATGCCAGACCCTGTCCAATGCCTTGGACAAGCTAACAAGACTGACCATGTACTTTTTCTGGGAATTTTTTGAAATGTAATGTAAATCTTATGAGTAATGGATAGCAGCTGATTAATTTTTGAGTCACCCGGATGAAATCCTGATTGATTTGGAGTTACAAGTTCATTTTCACAAAGATGTTAGTAAATTTTGTCAAACAATAATTTTTCAATGATTTTTCCAACTATTTCCTGTAGTTAT
Source organism: Chironex yamaguchii (assembly GCA_024741275.1). Classification (NCBI taxonomy): domain Eukaryota; kingdom Metazoa; phylum Cnidaria; class Cubozoa; order Chirodropida; family Chirodropidae; genus Chironex; species Chironex yamaguchii. The sequence continues at coordinate 16,014 of JANTCA010013801.1, read as the reverse complement.
TTTTACACTGTCTGCTTCCCTGTTTTTCAATGGCAATGATGTTTGCTTTCTTCCAAGTCGGTGGATAAATCCCTGTCTCAAGGCATTTTTCAAAAGTCGGGAACAAAGGCTCAACAATAGAGGAACCACAGGCTTCTATCATAAAGGCAGATTTATTGGTTGAAAGAGACTTACTTGGAATTTTCAGAGAACTGTGATTTAATTCAAAGTTTCGTGATACTGATTCGCGACAAATATTTTGTCTTTTTTTCGGTCCTTAATTCCTCTTGTGATTTCTTCGGGATGGAAAGGGAATTGGCAAGGTAATTCATAACAAGCGATAATACCAATGGTATAAATAAATTTATGTCAAGTTCGTACAGTTTACATGTCAAGTTGAGAATGTGTCAAGAAAATGCAGAGAGAAAAGTATCAGTAAAAATACCAACCATCTCATTTGATCTTAGTCCTAAAATAGTGAACTCCAATCTATGCTGTATGTCAAATTCTTAATCTTGTTTGTCTCAGCTTTGTAACAGTCCCAAATTGTTCTCCTGTACGGGGGTGGACCCCCTTCGGCGATCACCATCTTGTCGTGATGAAGAGGCTTGCATGCTTCAATGATCCCAAGGTCTACGCTGTCTGGAGCTCAAGGTACTGGTAGGGCCATTCATGTCAGACTGGTCGACGTATAGAAGCCAGACGAAGAGTGATCCACTAGTCCTAGAGGTTGGTGGTTGGGCACAGTACTTACAACTCTGTCTAGGAAAAGCGACTACGTTACGGAAACAGCAGCAAAGACAAACTCTACTTCAGTGTGTGGTGGGCCTTCCAGGTCTGGTGGGTTTCGTATGAATGCTGATGGCCAAAGCTGAAAGGACGCTTCCCGCAGGATGATGGAGGACCTGAAGACCACCAAGACAAAGATCAGACTAGAATCCTGGAATGTGAGGACCATGCACGAGACGGGAAAGTTGGCGCAGGTAACATCAGAGATGAGAAGGTTCAATCTTCATGTATTAGGAGTGGAGACGACGACCAGCACCACAAAGGAGTTGCTATCATTCTCAGGAAAGGCTTTGAGCAGTGCCTGCTAGAGTGGAAGGTCGTCATCACAGACTGGTGAGCGCGAGACTGAAGGGCCGGCAAGTCAACATGACCATCATTCAGTGCTACGCACTAACCAACAACGGCAGCAACGAAACCAAGGACGACGTCTACAGCACAGCTGCAGGCTGAGGCAAAAAAGCCCCACGACATGACCTTCTCGTTGTCTAGGAGGATTTCAATGCCATGGTTGGGAGTGACAACACTGACACAGAGAGCCATGGGGAGACATGGGGTGGGTACCAGAAATGACAACGGTGAGAGATTGGTGGAGTCTGCGCCATGGACAACCTTGTGATAGGAGGGACGCACTTCATACACCGTGACATCCACAAGCTGACCTGGAACTCGCTGAATGGAACAGAAAGGAACCAGATTGACCACTTGATGATCAACGGTATGTGGCAACATTCCCTACTAGACGTGAGGACCAAATGGAGGTCAGACGTCGGGAGTGACCATCATCTAGTAACTGCACTCGTCAAGTTGAAACGGAAGAAAACCCAGCCAGAACCGACTTCCAGACAAGATGCAAAACCCAGCAAGATCACAAGATTAGGGCTGCCTGCATCATCGATTTCGGAAATAGATTCCAGGCTCTGCAAGACCTCACAGGTCAACAGGACATAGACAAAAGTTGGCAACAGATTGCAGCACCGTACACTGAGAGCAGCAAGGAGAAGTTTGGACACCAACGAAGAATACCAACAAGGACTGAATACAGCAAGAGACCTTAAATGCCATTATGGAGAGGAGGAAAAGCCACTTCAGACAAACTCTCCACCACCACGAGAGAGACAAGAGAAGCTTTACAGAGAGGTGCACTAAAAATGAAGAGGCTCGCCCACTGCAAAAAAGGAGAAACAATGGACCAACTGGCAGTAGAGGCAGAAGAAGCGGCAGCACAAGGAGAACAGGGACAAGTCTTCAAGATCAACAAGCGAATGTGTGGCAATTTTAGGGGAAGCAACGAAAGGATTATCAAGGACAAACAGGGAAAACGTCTGACAACAGAGAAGGAACAAGAACAGAGATTTCGAGAAGTCCTTAACCGACCACCAGCTGATGAGGAAGCTGTCATTCCAGAAGCCAAGCGAGACCTAGTGATTGACTTTGACCCTCCAACAATGGACGAGATTGTGGCTGCCATCAGGACCCTCAAAAACGGCAAGTCACCAGGCCAGGACAATCTTGATGCTAAGCTGTTTAAGGCACATCCTGATTTAGCAGCGGAAATCTTGCTACCACTCTTCACAGCTGTATGGGAGGGGGAGAAGGTACCTGATGACTGGACCAAAGAAGTGATTATCAAGATTCCCAAGGAAGGAGCCCTGCAATTCTGCAACAACTAGAGAGTGATCATTCTACTGTCGGTGCCAAGCAAAATACTGGCCAAGGTCATCATCAGAAGAATGTCAGACACCGTGGACGAGACACTTTGGAGAGGGGTGAACCCTGGACTCTTCAAAAAGGTTTATTTGGTCGGTAATAATGAGATTAATACAAGGCATGCTTCATCACGTATGTAAGTTGGTTCATTTAGCTGATATAAATCATTTGTTTCAATAAGTTCATCCAAACTTGTTCCCTCCGGATTTTCCGCACCATCTTTCCACCATTGGTAATATCTACAAACAAAGTCCCCCGTTAGAATTAGGCAGTATGGTCTTTAACCACAAACCTGCTTTATCATTACCAGAGTCCCATGGACAAAGTTTTCATATTGTTTACTTGTCTGACTAGGCTATGGTAACGGGTAATCAAAAAGACTTTTTTGCTGGAAAATGATAATTCGGTAACAGTCAACTCCAGTAGCAATTCTAAGACAGGCCGTCGTTTAATTGGCAGTCCTTCCTTGAAATACAAACAAAAGTCTCCAGTTTTAGAGTTACTAGGGTGATCACTGCAATAAATTTTTCTACTGAAACCCTCAATGAAGATATCAGCATCAATAATGGAATGATCTAACATGGATTCGGATATTGTGATCACATCAAAATTATGAATAGCATTATAGGCCTCAATAAGTAGAATTTTTCTTACACCCTTTGCACTAATACTATTCAACTGATTTTTAGTTTGGGGGCCTGGGTTTCAATGGAATTCTCTGGATAGCAACAAAGGGAACTTAATAGGGAATATGTGTTCTAAAGATGCAATCATAATAGTGGGTGGAAAATTTACAGCTATTATCCACATAAAAAGTACAAATAGCCAAAGGAATACAAACAGGAGCTGTAATTTGCAATACAGGGATATTTAGTGAAACATTTGTCAAAGACAATTCCTGCACGCCTCTCTACAATTCCTATGGGCGTTTGATGCACACCAGATCGCATTGGCCCCTTTCAAAATTAGAGTCTGGAGAATTTGCACACTTTGAACAAGAGGTTGATTGATCTGAAATGCAACAGGTTGAACTACACTACCAAAAATATAGAAACACTTCAATGGACAAATTACAGACAAAGTCATGTAACACAAAGCACCAACCATATCACTAGGCACAATTGACACATTTTGGTCAGTAAAAAAAGTGTAGGCTTGTTTCAGTTGGTATGAAAAAGATTTATTTTTCTACTTGTTTGGGAGGGGAAGCTGTAAAACGTTAGAATTTTTTTTGTCTTCGTTGTTGCCACAAATATAAAAAAGACTTAGATACTCAATCAAAGCAGTTCAACAAGCATGAAATGTAAACAAATAAATATATGGAAAGGATAAAGTTAGCCTTGAAATTTAGGGTAACTTACAAAAAATACTCCGTCGCCATTTGAATCATCTTCATTATTTACGCTACCTTCATGTTTGCTCGCTGCAGTCGATTTCAGTTGGTCAATTATGGAAGTCAAATCCTCTTTGTCGTTGAAGTAATGAAAATCATTGCCGATTTTAGCAAAAATACAGCAGTTAATATAGCAAAGGTAAATCACTGTAATCCATTTTCCTGGGGCATTTCTTTCTTTTTATGAATGTATCCAGTCTTTTTTTCGTTATATCCAATCTGATCTTGAACGGGCTGCATGACTTCCTTGCAAGGTAAACAGCGGTTTTGTGGCACCAAGTCGTGAGTCTGGCTATCATCTGCTCAGACTATCTTCTTTTCCTACAACAACCTTTGGCCTAGTTAATACGATGAGCTCTGTCAATAACTGTATCTGGTATATCCATGTTCAGCTCATTGAATACTGCCTGAATCTTTTTCAAACATTGCTCGCCTGATTCTTCTTTCACTTGAACGATGGGCGGGATGCCATCAATTCTTAGGCAGCATTAGTACTGCTCTTTGTCATCCATGCGGTTTTTTAATCTTGCAATATAATTCTCCGTAATCACTACTTTTGACTCAAGGATCTCAATTCTCTTGCTCTGGCCTTTAATAACATCATTTAGGTATTGAATATATGCCCAGGATGCCAGTCTTTTCCATTTTCTCGCACTTTTCGTCGAAATTCTGTTATTTTAGTGGCATGGCGGCGATTGCCGAATGGACTGATGAGACTGCATATCAATTCTCTTGTCGTCTCCAACGTAAATACAGCAACGAGTAATAAATCAGTAAATTCCTGCTTGTCTAATGTACATATAGCCTTACTTTTTTTCCTCCTTTGCTATAGATTTTATTTAAGAAAAACCCACTGATGTGCCAGCTTATATTTAAAGGACCACCATGCAGTAACTCTTGCTTTTGTTAAAGTAATTTGCCATAATTTGTCACTTAATACTGGTCTAAGCAGCTTTTACCCAAATGCTATTGATCGCCTGCACATAAGCAGTTTCAGTAATGGAACAAGGGAGCAGAAACCTGTCTATCTCTCGTATTCAAAATCACTTAAAGAGCATGTCATAGGTGGTTATGGAATAGTCATCAGCTGTATCCTATTTTTTGTGAAATAATAGACGAGGTGACAGCATATGGAGATTCCATGCTGTACTCACTTGTCCATGTCCATTGTCCATGGATACCATGTGAAAAATCTAAAAATGCATGCAGGTTATTCATCCCAGATGTTAAATAGATATAAGAGAAACAATCAGTCAATCGGTTAATCAAAGATTGGATGCTAAAAGCAAAGTTGGAGAAATTGTCACTTTACACAGAGCAAAATTACTTTCTTAATATAAATCAAATATAAAATAACCGCTGTAAATTGTACTGCTAATTGTTCTTCTTTTCTTAACTTTAATAATATTCTTAAAAGATACCAGCAACCAAAGTCAAAGAAGATAAATTTCCATCTCATTCTACAGATGCAACACTGCAACGGAAGACAGCCTTGTCTTAACCGAGGAAAATGCCTGCTATACGACGATTCCTCACGTATGCCTTCAACAAGTTGCTCATGCTCTGTTGGATACAATGGAAACTTTTGCGAGTCAGGTAACAGAGGCGAAACATATAGAATGCACACTAATTTTGATGTGATGTAAACACTAAATTTTAAAGGGGTAACTTTCGGTGACCTCCCTAGCTACAATAAAGATGACTATACTAAAAGTGTAAATTTGCAATCTTCAAAATTGCACAACTGAACATGTGATCAAGCTAAGGCATTAAGTAATCTAATAAGGGTCATCACGAGCACATTTTGCTTTTACTATAATGTAATTGAAGCTAGACCTAGACTACATTACTAGGATAGCTCTTCTTAGACCAAAGTTTGTATTCTATCTCGACCCATAAAAATTTGTATCATAATTGATGTAAGTGACATGTCGTTTTTCTTCATTTTGATTTGAGATTCTTTACACCAATGCTTGTCTTTAGTCAATTCTATCGTACGAATATTATTTTTCTCTAATTTTCTCACTCCACATGGCGTTTTCAAGTAAAAAAACATGCTCTGGTCTTGCTCTGTGCCTTTATATAACCTCTATTTGAGTTGTAATAACTTAACGGTTTAATCAATGTCACTTTCCAAAGGAACACTTAGACAGCAGTAACCAAAACTCCACATGGAGAAAATTGTACTTACAATGGATTCAAACATATATCTGCCAGTTGATAAGTATGATTATTACCAACTTCACCAATATTCCCTACTTAATATGGATGGCAGTAATCTTGCCATATTTACTGTCTGTTTGATCTTGTATATTATCTAAATGCCCATTCGTTATCCCAGGAGTCCATCTGCTATTCTTTAATTGCAAAATTCAGCCAACCTGACAACGCTGGGTCTTCTTTCTCCTTTCACATCCTAATTGTTAGTATTCTTCTCATGGATTTGGCTTCCAAGATCGACGCGTTCCATTTTCCATTGGGTTAGACTAACTGAGTCTTTGATGACAGCGTCCGTATTTCGTTGCCGTACATCACCACTAACACATCGTACTTCTTAAGGAATATCTTCTTGACTTTAAAGATCGACATGAAGTCTTTGAATTGTCTTAAAAGTTGATTTTTTAGTCGATTCTTCCATTTTTTTAGGCATAGTGGATGCAAAAATCCAGCTTATTATATAAAGTATACTTTTTCACTATAAAAATTGTGTCTGAAATGATGGACATCATGTGAACTGCAGCAAACCTAGGGCTGGTGATGTAATAAGAACATTCTAAGAAAATTACACGGAAGTAAGGCCTGTATACCAAAGAAGAAAGATGGAAAGTGTACAAAAAATGGATACTTTTGATGAAATTTTAGCGTTCCATTTTACTATCTAATCTTAGTATTTCTTAATCACACGATAGAGGAGGTGTGGAGAAAGATCTAAAAAAATGCAACTATTTACTTCCTAAAGACCAAAAACTTTCCGAGATACAAACGAAAGCAAATACCTCCAAAGTGATATTGTAATTTGATATTACTTTGAAGACTTTGCGTAAGAAAAACGATCTTTTTGTTTTGGGAGACTCATGACTTGGTTAAATGAAATAACGAAAGATTCATGAAATCATACGAAATTTCAGGGATATCACTAAAAAGGTTGGCTTCTTCAATAGCGAATTGAAATTACTTGCCATTGAATGCACCTTAAACAACATTAAACTGAGGGTTAATTTAATCATTTATAAAATTATTGAAACAGAAATTAATTTCTGTCATAGGATCTGCATCTAATTGTTTTCTTTTTTCCCTTGAAGATATTACCTTTTAAAATATCGCAATAAAATAAAAAGGGCGTTTATATATAGGGATTGTATTACTTTATTCTTTAAAAATGAAAACACAGCTTTCTGGCGTAATGATTTAAGAGCCAGCAGCAATTTTGTTGCTCTTTCCAGTGCTATATGTCTTTTTGTTCGAGTCTTCTATCATATTTTCATCAACTAAGTTCGTTTTCATTAATAATATCAATTATTAGTTTCTGTTCTGTCTTTTGTCTCCTGAATACCTAATGCTCTGATGGTTTAAGAAATATATTATCCATCAAATGAGAAGGGGAAAAATTGTATAAAACAATCATTTGATTCGGAGGTAAGCTGTCAGCCTGTCTTTATAACATACAGGTGTTCTCTCAGCCGCGTAATTAAATTTATATAAACTTTTGAAACATTACACCTTTATCAAGTTGATTGCGAAGGAAAGAGGAGACAGTATCTTTGCATTGCTAATTATTATTAAATATTAAAAGTAGAGATTAAAAGTAGTGTCTACTTTTACAAATAAACGATTTTCTCTGACATTCTTCATTTGTTGACAAAGCTTTGAAAACTTGTAAACAGATAAAGGAAATCTATCCAGAACTCAACCGTAGTGGGTTATACAACGTTTCATTATTTGGTGATCCAAAAGGCAATCCCGTATACTGCGATATGGAAACTGATGAAGGTAAATATAACAAATTATTGGCATCATATATTTATTTGCCTCAGTGTTAAATTGTTTAGAAATAAGGGTGGATCGATTTTGATCCTAAGGGTTGGTGGACTCACGGAATAATAATGCAAGAGGTTAGTTGTCAACACAAAATATCAAATTTTGAAGGATAATTATTTGAAATCGCGCATAAATAATCGTTTTCTAAACTTACAAACGGAAAGATAAGAAAAATATCCAGATGTCATTGGTAATGGACAATGCAATAATTTATATAAACAGAAAGGCAGTCCTGTGTCTGTTATATGGATACTGACTGAGATACTCAAATAGAGTATTATTATTTCAACCTATTCTGACAGCTAAAGCTGACGAGAACAAAATAGATTTTAAGACATCAAGTGGAAAACGCAGTTATATTAAAAACTTTAAAATGATGATCACGACGTACAAGATTTCAGAATTACGAAAAAGACGCGTCCCTTGTTGATTATTCCATGCTTTTATACGCAGTGCCGCCGAGATGGGGGTAGCCAGTGCAACTGCCCCGGGGCCCGGGCCATTTGGGGGGCCCGTAAGAAATTCAAACTGTTTTATTCTGTTATACTTTGTAAGTGAAGACTTAAAGTTATGTTGTAACTACCTACTGTTTGCTTTCTTTAGCTTTAGCACAGTTGACTCAGGCCCAATATCTTGTTTGAAAATTAAAAAAGTTTGAAAGAGGCCCCGTCTCTATTAGCTGCCCCAGGGACTGTCCTAGCTCTCAGCGGCCCTGTTTATACAACTAAATATAACTCACAAATCAATCCTTTAAGATATTACATGGATTCTGCTAGGAAGTTTCGAGACGAGCTTGTCCCATCTTCAGCTAATGAAAGAAAATTCAGTATCTTAAGTATTGGTGAAGGTTTATTGAAGCATTACAAGTTAACAAAGGTATTTAAGTGGGAATTAAAGGCTTCTATTAAATACTAAGTCAAATATGTAAGGACAATATTCTTGAAAGTTTCAGTGAACTATTATACCTTCCCAGTACCGTAAAGCAAGTTTTAGAGTGATCATATTCGGTTTGAAATAAAAAAGAATATGTATAAATATCTATTCTATTTTGCATAGTCTTATATTTTTATTTTTCTGAGCTGATAACCATATCGTATGACGGTCATCCATTTCAAATTCACCATGGCTTTCCATCTGGATTCAGGAAGACTTTTGCAAATTCAGATTTTAACATAAAAACATACATTCACAAGAGGGGAACCCCAATGTAACCAATTCCCGAACGAATGTGAGAAGGTTGCAAAAGACTGTGCTGCACAAAGTGGACAAAACTGTGAAAGTGTGACTAGAGCAATATAAAAGACACAGTGACAATTGCTAACGAAATAAATAGTGTTAGGTTAACGTTAAGATAGTTCTCTTATAATTTATTTAATTTCTTTCCCTCAATCCAGGTGGATGGATGCTAGTGTCTCGCTTTCTTATGACGTCTACCTATGATGCACCTGCTGTAAAACAGTTTGAAAATTTTCATGCGATACAAGATCCAAGCATTAATTTTGTCCTGAAGAGATCAGCTTTGAGAGAATTGCGTCAAAGATACAATTTCACTCAGATACGTTTCCGTTGTTACATGGATGTCACTAAACGAATTTTTGATATTGCAACCAAACGAAATGAATATGGAGAAGCAGTGATCCAGTTCTTTACTACTGACTCACTTGATAGGCCTGCTTCTTGCAGATCCTTTGAAGTTTTGCCGGACAATACCGCCCAGAGTACAAAAGAATGTCATAGGTGGGGGAAAAAAGGAGGCTCATGTGGGGGTGAAGGAGGATCGTGGGGGGCTGGCCATAGTAATTTTGGTTTTATGAGTCATGTATTTTATATTTGCTATACAACACATTGGACACTAGGGTATGCTGGGAATTTTGAGTGCGATAATTTTGTACGTGACTCACAATCGACCCCGGGAGACTTTTGGGAGATTTTTGTTCGATAATAATGAGATACGTAATTCATTCTTAAGTCTAGTGTGCACTCGAGCCTAACAGCGATGCATATAGTCTCATTATTTCAATTCAGGATAAACAAACAAAGTTAAATATTCATATTTCTTGATTCGTGATGTCTACAGTTTTCTGTGGCGTAAGAATGTTGATTGATATTCTTCACTTCAGTTTAAGTGTTTTAAGGTGCTTGTAGACAACAATAATAGCAAATCATGGCAAATGTAAACATATTTAAACAAATTTTGGAAATTAATATAGTAATAAGCGTTTACGGGAACACAATGAGTTTATAAAATACCGAAATTTAGGTAATAGAGGTTTTAACGCAGATACTTTGAGGTGTAGAGCACCCGAGTTGACTACATTTTAAGACATGTTTAGACAATGGAGGCTGAAGTACATCACTTTACAGAAAAGTTGTCCTCCTTATGCGGATATGCTAATCATTACCACACGTATGCAGAAATGTAATGTGTTTATTCACGACTGTGTGTCTGTGTGAGTGTTCCTTTTTTTCAGCTTATAATTGAATGCCTTAGCCTAGAAACGTCATAATTGGTATGCAAAGTACACCTTTACAATATCAAGGTCAATAGGTGTATTAAGCTCAAACTCAGAGAAGCCACAAAATGATTTTTCTTTTTTGCTTATTACTTGACACTTTAACCCAAAGTATTGTTAAATAGATCAAAGGCATTTGAAGGAGAACGTGAACATTACTTGGAGTCAAGCTCAACCATAATCTTACATTAGTTCAATTTTTTCAATTATTTTAGTTATAAACAGGGGTACTTTTTAGTTGGACATTCATAGTACACTCTTAAATTCAACGCCATAAAAAGGATAAGATTTATCAATGATCCGGCACACGTTCAAAAATGATTAATAGATGCAGATTAAATATCAGAAAAAAGTGCACGTGACATCAGAATTGAGAACAACATTTTTTTATAACTTGAACGGAATGATCTGATGCATCAGCATTAGGTTGGTTTGACTATGTTACAACTTCTTTTGACAAGAGGGTGGTGAGCCTTTGAAATATTCTCGGAATGATTTTCTCATCAAGATAATCTCAAGAATTATGAGTTTGGGCCACCAAATTGCACAGACATCTCCATTTTATAAGATGAGAAAGTCTTCATTGTTATCGTATTGATCTTCGTTAAAAGGTTTGCCGAATTGTAGGATAGTGTAATCAAAACTGATTGACTGTCAAGTAATTTGAAATAAAGTAACAAAATGAAACTGGGGGACTTTTAGTACATTCATCTCTAAATACATTTTGTACATCAGACATTATTATGTTCGGTAGCCTACCTACATGTTGTTTATGGTTTTGGGATTTGACGCTTTGTTGCCTACTTTAGGATTCTGACAATTGATTAATGACATATGTATTTAATTCTAGGAAGTTATTAGTTCGCAAGAAACAATTGCATTGCTTTAAAAATATGTTCGTCGTCTTTTGGTTGTCGGTCTTGCTGCCAAATCTGTTAAAACTCTAATCATCATTTACCAAATCCTGCATTTTACTTTTCTAAATTCCATAGAAAGTTAAAGTCTAAGCGTATTTGATGAAATATTTATTTTCACTCCTTAGTACATACTGATTAGATTTCATCTGATCAAAATCTTTATCGTCGCAACGTACTATTGTTTTGATTTTGCAAAGTGTTGTGTTCTTCTACATCATACCACTGAAATTATTGTGGAAGGAAAGGATCTGCAAAAGCACGTTTTATAACCTCAAGAAAGCCTCCTCAATTTGTTTTTTGTTACACTTCTGTCCACGTTACCTTTTTTTTTGTTTTCTGACTACAGGTATAAGCTCGACACGCGTGCTTCACCAGTAAGTCGGTATGAATCACATAGCGCAGAGGTACCCCCTTGAAATTTTCCCTACATCGAGGGACAATTCACCTCCTAATGGAATTAGCGTTCAACTTCGTTAAGCTCATTTTTCAAAACAAGCCACTTGCGTAACAAACACACATTACTGACCGACGCCGTTTGAAGTTCGTCTTTGTTACCTCATGGTTTAAATTGACCAGTCTCGAAAGAGCAAAGACTTCGAGATGGTCGGCTGAAGACGCATTTACGTCATCTCTAGTGTTGTCAGCGTTCAGGTTAAACAATCTCGATTTAGGGTCTTCACGTCGCAGTTGGTTAAAAGCGCAAGGTGTCCATGTAGCCACGACATTTCCAGAACAAAAGTTATATTCTGTCTCATCTCTTGACGGTGTATCGTAACCTCTGACTCGTGGCCATGCCTTTTTGATTAAGAGATTATCTTCAACTGCACTGACCTCCTTATTCATAACGAGAGCCACAACAAAACTTCTCAGGGAAAAAAATACTACCAATTGTTTCTTATAGTCTAAGTTGGCTCTTCGAGATTTCTCTAGTGCACAAGATTCATTAACTTTATTGTGAGATACCAAATCCAGTGAGAATTTAAGCACAGGCTTTGAGGCACGAGTGAAAGCAATAGTCGAGGCCGACGTCACCAATTACCCATTGCAATTTATTGACGACTTCTTCTGCAATCCAAGTCATCATTGTCGTCGTTAATTTTAACTAAAGAAAGCATTTGCGGTGCAGTCGAGAGTAATATTACCATGAGCTTTATCGTCAGGGCTTATAAAACCACTGCATGATAACATATTCTAGAACTGATTTTTCTGGAAAGGCGCCTGGCATTTGCAACTCTTTCAATAATGCATAATGCAATACGCATAGCGGTCTGACACAAATTATGCCGACATTAATTGGCTTATCAACTGTCATAACTGTTTGAACGTTAATATTGTTTAAACTAGTTAGCTAAGAGACAAGGAAGTAGAGAAAATGTTGTTATGTTATATCGTGATGAGTATAGAGCAATTATTTCTACAACGTACTATACGTGAAGAGTGACATGCTTTTGATGTTGTTTTTTCAATAAAAGTTTTAAATAGTTATTAAAATTAGAAAATAAGTCGCTGCTGTTGTAAAATAGGTAGAAAAAAGGATAAAGTAACATAAAGAAATATGGGAAACGCCGTGTAATTACTTTGAAAGAATCAGCCCGACGTGAAAAAGAACTTCGAAGGTCATATTGAACCATCATATGAAGAATATCTACTAAACAGTACAGTATAGAGAACTGAGAAATTTTTTTGGCTATCTTTTCTGCAGCCCTTATCTACACTGTGGAAATGTAAAAGATGTATCAACTCCGAGCAAACATTATTAAACAGTTGAAACACCTTAGATACAAACTATTTGGACGGAGGACTAGGTGCGTCTACTGAAACTAAAAGATAAACCACAAAATAACATAAATGAGGTCTCAAGTAAATTCTTGGAATTATTATATATTTCAAGTGCTTATAATTTTCCAATTGTGCAAAGAACTTGTTCTCATTTTGGGACCTTTTTACCATCGGTTATAAATCAATATTATGTATATAACATAAATGAGGAATTATCATACATTTCAAATGCTTATAATTTTCGAATTATGCAAAAAACTTGTTCCCTTTTCGGGACCTTTTTACCATTGGTTGTAAATCAATATTATGTGTAACTCCGAGGAAACATTATTACACAGTTCAAACACTTAGTTGTAACAACAGCGGACGTGTTTAATATTGCTCTGATTATATTTATGGTGGTTGCAGCTTTGGATATAAAAAATCCTGCATGTTTATCACCAGACAAGATTGGTCTGTCTATAGAAGGAAAAGAGCTTGTCAATGGCAAAGAAACCCTGATTCTGTCGAGTTTATGGAATTCAAAAAGAGGAAAGTTTTCTTTCTACTTTAGATGCTCGAGTCTAAGTTTCGTTGCCTTATTAATCTTATTGTGTGGCGACGTCAAGCAGTGCCCTGGGTCTCTAAGTCAACAATATTACAGCAGAAATATTCCCGAGTTAAATACTTTGCTGCAAAAACGTGGGATAAAGATTTTACATCAAGATGTCAGGGGTTTGTTTACAAACATGGCCTACATCACGAAGATCCTAGAAAGCTTTTGTGGCATAGATATATTAAGCTTCAGTGAGACACAAATTGACCAAAAACAGGACGAAATGCCCCCCTCTCTGTTCCACATACAAGGATATTTATTCGTTTGCCGCCCTTGACCAGATGGAAAGGGAGGTGGAGTAGCTGCCTACATCTCTGAAAGCCTAAATTGGGATCGAAGTGAAGACCTTGAGATGGAAGAAGTTGAAGTTATCTGGCTCAATGTTACGCCCAAAAAGTCGCGTTGTTTCCTTGTTGCCATTGGTTACCACCCAACAGACACGTTGAAGCATTTGAAAAAAGATTCCCACGACCTTTTGAGTAGGATGCTCACAAGGGTCTTGGATGAATCAAAAGAAATTATCTTTCTTGGATAATAATCCCAATGGGGATTGGAGACCATGAAATGGTTGGATGTGTAAGAAAAAGCAACACTGCCAGGTATGAACCAAAGGAAAATAAAATTATGATTAATTATAATTATAAGGTTTACAATCCAGAGACCATATGCTTTAATTTGAGAAGGATCAACTGGGATGAATTCTACAACTTGAAAAGAGTAAACAATGCTTAGGGTTTCTCAATAAGCATCTCACTGACATAATAAATAAGCATGCACTGCTGATTACGAAAAAAGTTAAAGGCAAGCCAGCACCTTGGTTGACAAATGGTGTAAAAGCTACAATGAATGAGCAACGGGGTGAAAAGGAGCAACCCTGTAACTGTATTTTGCACATTCTTTGCAAGTGTAATTAAGAACTTGAAAGAAATAGCATTTCCGCTACATAATTTTGTATGGAGAAAACCGTTGGGAATAAAAACTAGGACAGAGAAAAGATTCTCATTTCAGGCAGTCTCGCAACTTGAAGTCGAGCACTTACTAAAATCTATCAAGAGAAATAAGCCAAGTGGACTAGATAATTTACCACCATGTCTACTGAAGAATTCAGCTGCAATTCTGGCAGGTCCACTTGCTTACCTGATGAACCTGTCTATTATAACAGGAATTTTTCCAGCGGACTGGAAGAAAGCAAAGATCATCCAAATTCATAAGTCTGGCCCATCCAAAAATGGGAAATTAGTAGGCGCTGTTTTCATTGATCTAAGTAAAGGATTCGAAGAAGAAAGTCATTCGAAGCTGCTTGAAAAGCTACCCCAATATGGAATTGGTGGAATAGAATATGCTTGGTTCAAAGACTACCTGTTTGCTCGAAAACCTGTCGTAAACTACAACAACCATGCTTCAGATGAGCAAGAATTGTACACTGGAGTGCCACAATGGTCATCACTTGGTCCCTTATTGTTCATCATATTGTTTAATGACATCACCGATGTTTTACAGTACTCTCGGATAGTAAAATATGCAGATGATACAGTCATGTATTTCGCTGATAAGGATTCCCAAAGTATCCAATCACATCTTACAAAGGATATGGATATAATCTCCAAATGGCTTAAGGAAAATGAACTTATCATTAGCATAAAGGATGGTAAGACTGAAGCTCTTTTGTTTGGGACTGCTAAGCAATTAAGCATGCAATCAGAATCTCTGAAGGTTTATCATGATTTATCTAAGATTAGAAACGCTGACTAGTACAAGTACCTGGGTACACATGTGAACAGTTCGCTTGATCTCAACTCCCATTTTGAAAAATCATACAAGAAAGCAGCAAGAAGACTGAGGCTTCTGGCATGGCTGAGAAAATATCTTGACTTGCAGTCAGCCAGAGAAGATTATTGTTCTATGATCTTGCCTGTATTTACCTACTGTGGTGTTCTGCAAATGAATCTATCTAAAACCAAAGTGAAACAACTGAAGGCATTTCATGAACCATGCATCAGGATTGTTCATGATGGTGAAAAAAGCAGTGAAGGGCTTCCATCAGTAATGAATGCGGACAAGATTCCAGCATGTAAACTCGTAAGAAAGTGCATTGATAAAGATACTTGCGACATATTCAAAGACCATTTCACCATACAAAACCATGGAAAACATGAAAGAAATGCTAACAACAGCTTAGAATTGCCAACAATTAGGACTGAATATGCCCGCTAGTCGTTTTGGTACGCTGGAGCAAAGATCTACAATGACCTGCCTCTAAAAATCAGAATGATTGCAAATGCTACTGAATATGAGCAAAGCCTC
>JANTCA010013790.1:0-26226 GCA_024741275.1 Chironex yamaguchii | reverse complement strand
TCCCTTGTCCTTATTCAATAGTCTCTATACAATATATCCCTTCTTCAGGTATAGTACGTTCCATCTCTAATGGTATGTGCGCTATGCTAAACGTCATGTACTCTTGTTCAGACACTTTGTTCAACCTGTAACACTATATGACCTCAAAACTAAACATTTTTTTCTCTCCTTTAGGCATCATGCCTTCTTTTCCACACACTTTATCTCCTCCTTCCCAAGTATTGCCCTCATCGGATAACATTATGTTACTCTCCTTTAGTAGCTTGCTTTCGTCACTCAAGCAGTATGCTCACATATGCCAACTTTGTGCACTATTGTTGAGACTCTGACTGTTCGTCTGAAAGTATGACATCTTATTCGGACATTGCTACCTTTCCTTTACTCCTTATGCACCATTCTCGTTATGCATCCTTGTTTGGTCACTTCTTTTCCCTCCTCTGAGATTATTCAGACATTGCCATCTCTTATGCCGTCCTTCATACAATATGCCTTCTCTTCCACACATTTTATGTTCTTTTCTCGAACGTAAGCGGGCTATTGTAAACGTCACACCCTCTTGGTTAGACGCCTTGCTCTCCTCGTCGAACGATACGTCCTCTTATTCCAACATTCTTTATTTCTTCTTTACCTTTAATGCCCTCCTCTACAAACATCTTACCTCTTTTCTCCGAAGTATTGCCCTCATCTGATAACATTATGTTATTTTCATTTAATGGCCAGCTTTCGTCACTCAAGCCGTATGCTCACATATCCCAAATTTATGCGCCATTGTTGAGGTATATTGCTCTCCTCCTCTGCCATTATGCCATCTTATTGGGACATTTTCTCCATTACGCTAGGCATTATACACTCTTCTCTATAGAATATGCTCTCCTCTTCAGGCAGTTTCTTTCCCTTCTCAAACTGTATGCACAACGCGTCAAACATTACGCATCCATATTCGGCTATTTCTCTTCAATCCTCTCACGTTGTACCGTATTATTCGGACACGACCAGCTTTTCCTCACTCATTATGCACACCGCTAGAGTCAATATGCTCTTCTCTTTTCGTAATTTGCTATTCTTCAACACGCGCATACACGCAAAGTCCCTTCTTATACATGATTTCTTCCTTTTCGGACAACTTCCTTTCCCACCTCAAACCATATTCCCATATATTACAAAATTATGCACTCTGACTGGGTCATTTTTCTCTGCAGCTCTGATGCTATGCCCTCTTATTCAGACCTTCTCCCCTTTTCCTTACTCACTACGCACTTTTAGCGTTCTGCACTCGTAATGGGTAGTCTGTCTCTCCTCCTCTGACGTAGTGCTCTCTTATTCAGGCATTGTCGCCTCACTTTACTCATTACGTAAACGTCTCTATACAGTATGCCCGCTTCTTCGGATATTCTCCGTTCCTTCTGCAAGCGAATGCACCCTACCTGAAACGGTACACACACCAATTCGAACCTCTTGCTAACCCCGTCTGACAGCATGGATTTCGTTTAAACATTGTTTCTCTCCATCCATTTTGTCCTCTTTTAGTAGCTTGCTTTCATCACTCAAGCCGCATGCTCACATATGCCAACGTTTGCACTATTGTTGAGACTCTGAACGTTCGTCTGACAGTATGACATCTTATTCGGACATTGCTACCTTTCCTTTACTACTTGTGAACCATTCTTGTTATGCACCCTTGTTTGGTCGCTTCTTTTCCCTCCTCTGACGTTATATCCCTTACTTTGGACATGGCAACACTTTCTTTACTCACTATGCGCATTCCTCGATACAATGTACCATTTTCGTAAGGTCTTTTACGTTCCTTCTCCAAAGTGAATGCGCCCTATTTAATAGTCATGCACTAGTGTTTACACGCTTTGGTCACCCAGTCAGACGATACGCCGTGTCATTGAAACTGTACTTTTTACTCTTACACATCATGTCGTCTTTCCCAAACACTTTATAATTTACTTTTCCGAGACTGCTATCATCTAATAACGATATGCCATTTTCTTGTGACAACATACTTTCCTCACCCAAACCGTTTGGTCACATACACCAAAGGTATTCATAATTGTTGACATATACTTTTTCCTCCTCAGAAGTTATTCCCTCCTATTCAGACATCGCTATCTCTTATGCCACTCTCTATACAATATGCCCTCTCTTTCATGCATTTTACGTTCTTTTCCCCAACCGTATGCGGGTTATTTTCAACGTCACGCCCTCCTGGTCAGGCGCCTCGCTCACCTCGTCGAACGATACGTCCTCTTATTGCAACATTATTTATTTCTTCTTTACCCCTCTTCTCCAAACACCTTACCTCATTTCTCCGAAGTATTGCCCTCGTCAGATTACATTATGTTATTTGCATTTAATGACATGCTTTCATCACTCAAGCCGACATATACCAACTTTATGCGCCATTGTTGAAATATATTGCTCTCCTCTGACGTTGTGCCATCTTATTTGAAGCATTTTCTCCTTTATGCTAGACATTATGCACTCTTATCTATACAATGTGCTCTTCTCTTCAGGCAGTTTCTTTCCCTTCTCAACCTGTATGCGCCATGCTTCAAACTTTAAGCATCCGCATTCGGTCATTTCTCTTAACTCCTCTCACGTTGTACCGTGCTATTCGGACATGACCCGCTTTTCCTCACTCATTATGCACACCGCTAGATTCAATATGCTCTTCTCTTTACATAAGTTGCTATTCTTCAACACGCGCATACACACAAAGTCCCTTCTTATGCATGTTTGTTTCCTTTTCGGACAACTTGCTTTCCCTCCTCAAACCATATGCCCATATATTCAAAATTATGCACTTTAATTGGGTCAATTTTCTCTCCACCTCTGATGCTATGCCCTCTTATTCAGACCTTCTCACCTTTTCCTTACTCACTACGCACCATTACCACTCTGCACCCGTATTGGGTAGTTTATCTCTCCTCATCCGACGTAGTGCTCTCTTATTCTGACATTGTCGCCTCGTTGTACTCATTACGTAAACGTCTCTGTACAGTATGCCCTCTTCTTCGGATATTCTACGTTCCTTCTGCAACCGAATCCACCCTACTTCAAACCGTACACACACCAGTTCGAACTTCTTGCTAACCCCGTCTGACAGCATGGATCTTATTTAAACATTGTTTCTCTCCATCCATTTTGCACTCTTTTCCAAACCTCTATGCCTCCTTCTTGAAAGTTTTTGGTCTCGGTTTACAGCCTTGAGATTACCTGTATTGCTTCCCCAAATCATATGCCGATTTATTCTAATGCTCTACACCGTCGTTCCATCACTTTTTTGTCCTGTTCGGACGTTATGGCCTTTGATTTACACATCGGGATCTTTTCCTTACTCGTTATTCGCTATTCTCTATACAATATGCCTCCTTGTTCAGGTATTTTACGTCCCTTCTCTAACCGTATGCGCCCTATGATAAACGTCATGCACTTTTGTTCAAACACTTTGCTCCCCCGGTTAGACCGTATGCTCTGTAAGCCAAACATTTCTTTTTTTCCTTTACTCATCATGACCTCTTGTTCGAGCACTACACTTCTTTTTCCGAAGTATTGCCCTCATCTGATAACATTATGTTACTCTCCTTTAGTAGCTTGCTTTCATCACTCAAGCCGCATGCTCGCATATGCCAACGTTATGCACTAATGTTGAGATATATTTCTCTCCTCTTCTGACGGTATGACATTTTATTTGGACATTGTCGCATTTCCTTTACTGATTGTGCACCATGCTCGATGTGCACTATTCTTTGCTCCCCTCAGTTCCCTCCTCTGACATTACATCCTTTCATTAGACATGACATATTCCCTTGTCCTTATTCAATAGTCTCTATACAATATATCCCTTCTTCAGGTATAGTACGTTCCATCTCTAATGGTATGCGCGCTATGCTAAACGTCATGTACTCTTGTTCAGACACTTTGCTCAACCTGTAACGCTATATAACCTCTAAACTAAACATTTTTTCTCTCCTTTAGGCATCATGCCTTCTTTCCACACACTTTATCTCCTCCTTCCCAAGTATTGCCCTCCTCCAATAACATTATGTTACTTTCTTTTGATGACTTGCTTTCGTCACTGAAGCAGTATGCTCACATATGCCAACTTTGTGCACTATTTTTGAGACTCTGACTGTTCCTCTGACAGTATGACATCTTATTCGGACATTGCTACCTTTCTTTCACTAACTATGCACCATTCTTGTAATGCACCCTTGTTTGGTCACTTCTTTTCCCTCCTCTGACGTTATATCCCTTCATTCGGACATGGCAACACTTTCTTTACTCACTATGCGCATTCCTCGATACAATGTACCCTTTTCGTAACGTCTTTTACGTTCCTTCTCCAAACGAATGCGCCCTATTTAAAAGTCGTGCACTAGTGTTTAGACGCTTTGGTCACCCTGTCAGACGATACGCCTTGTTATTGAAAATGTACTTTTTACTCTTACACATCATGTCGTCTTCTCCGAACACTTTATACTTCACTTTTCCGAAACTGCTATCATCTAATAACAGTATGACATCTTATTCGGACATTGTTACCTTTCTTTTACTAACTATGCACCATTCTCGTTATGCACCCTTGTTTGGTCTCTTCTTGTCCCTCCTCTGAGATTATTCAGACATTCTCATCTCTTATGCCACTCTCTATACAATATGCCCTCTCTTTCATGCATTTTGCGTTCTTTTCCCCAACCGTAAGCGGGCTATTGTAAACGTAACACCCTCTTGGTCAGACGCCTTGCTCTCCTCGTCGAACGATACGTTCTTTCTTTCTTCTTTACCCTAAATGCCCTCCTAAACAAACATCTTACCTCTTTTCTCTGAAGTACTGCCCTCATCCGATAACATTATGTTATTTTCATTTAATGGCCAGCTTTCATAACTCAAACTGCACACCACTAGATTCAATATGCTCTTCCCTTTACGTAATTTGCTATTCTTCAACACGCGCATACACGCAAAGTCCCTTCTTATACATGATTCCTTCCTTTTCGGACAACTTCCTTTCCCTCCTCAAACCATATGCCCATATATTACAAATTATGCACTCCAATTGGGTCAATTTTCTCTCCAGCTCTGATGCTATGCCCTCTTACTCAGACCTTCTCACCTTTTCCTTACTCACTACGCACTATTAGCGTTCTGCACCCGTATTGGATAGTTTGTCTCTCCGCTTCTGACGGAGTGCTCCCTTATTCAGACATTGTCACCTCGTTATACTCATTACGTAAACGTCTCTATACACTATGCCCTCCTCTTTGCGCTTCCTACGTTCCTACTCTAAGCGTATCTACCCTACTTGAAACGGTACGCACTCCAATTCGGACATCTTGCTAACCCCGTCTAACAGTATGGCTTTCGCTTAAACATTACTTCTCTGCACCCATTTTGCCCTCTTTTCCAAACTTCAATACACCTTCTTGAAAGCTTTTGATCTCGGTTTACAGCCTTGAGATTACTTGCATTCCTTCCCAAAACCTTACTCAGATTCATTCTAATGCTCTGCACCGTCGTTCCGTCACTTTTCTGTCCAGTTCGGACATTATGGCCTTTGATTTACACATTGGTATCTTTTCCTTACTCGTTATTCGCCATTCTCTATACAATATGCCTCCTTGTTCAGGCATTTTACGTTCCTTTCTCTAACCGTATGCGTACTATGCTAAACGTCATGCACTCTTGTTCAGACACTTTGCTCACCATTTCAGACCATATGCCCTGTAATCCAAACATTACTTTTTCTCCTTTAGCCATCATGACCTCTTCTTCGAGCACTACACCTCCTTTTTCCGAAGTATTGCCTTCATCTGATAACATTATCTTTCTCTCTTTTGTTAGTTTGCTTTCGTCACTCAAGCCGTATTCTCACATATGCCAACTTTACGCACTATTGGTGAGATATATTGCTCTCCTCCTCTGAAGTTATGCCATCTTATTGAGACATTTTCTCCTTTACGCAAGACATAATGCACTCTTCTCTATACATTATGCTCTTCCTCTTCAGGAAATTTTTCCTTTTCCGCCTGTATGCGCTATGCTTCAAACCTCACGCATCGATATTCAGTCATTTCTGTTCTTTCCGCTAACGTAATTTGCTAGTCTTCTCCATGCGCATGCACGTAAAGTCCCGTCTTATAAATGATTGCTTCCTTTGCGGACAACTTGCTTTCCCCCCTTAAACCATATGCCCATATATTCCAAAATTATGCACCTTAATTGTGCACCAATCTCGTTATGCACCCTTGTTTAGTCAATTTCTTTCTATCTTCTGAAATTATATCCTTTCTTTTAGACATGACAACATTTTCCTTTCTCATTTTTCACTACTATCTATACAATATACCCTCTTTTTCAGGTATTACCCATTCCCTGTCCGGCTGTGTACGCCCTGTTTGAAACATTACACACTCTGGTTCGGTTGTTTTGCACAATCATTCTGACATTATTCCTCTTCATTTAAACGTTATCCTCGTTTTCTTCACCGATTACATTTTTCTTCTCCAAACACTAGAACTCCTTTTTCAAATCGTTTGGTCTCGTCTGATCACATTATGCTAATTTCTTCGGACAACTTGCTTTGTTGTGAGATATTTCTCTCCTCTGGGGTAATGCTCTCTTATTCAGACATTATCACCTTCCTGTTATCGCTTATGAATTCTTTTATACAGTATGGCCTTTTCTTCAGGTATTTTGCTTTCCTTTTCCTACCGTATGCGCACTATTTGACTCTTGTTCACACATTTTCCTCAACCCGTCTGAAAGTATGCTTTTCTATTTAAGCATTACCTCCTGTTCCTCACCA
Source organism: Chironex yamaguchii (assembly GCA_024741275.1). NCBI lineage: Eukaryota > Metazoa > Cnidaria > Cubozoa > Chirodropida > Chirodropidae > Chironex > Chironex yamaguchii. The sequence continues at coordinate 19,412 of JANTCA010013790.1, read as the reverse complement.
ATTACGCCATCTTTTCCAAACACTACACCATTTCTTGTAGACACTCTGATCTCATTTTGTAACATTATTCCTCAGCATCAGACTATCTGCTTTCCTCCGGCTAAACGTATGCCATAGCATTCCAAAATTATGCCCACTTGCTCGATCAATTTTTTCGCCTCCCGGGATGTTTTACCGCTTAATTACACTTTCGTTTCACACTGCCACCTTTTCCTTACTCATCATGTACACCTCTCGATACAATTTGCCCTTTTCTGAAGGTTTTTACGTTCTTTCTCTGGACGAACCGCCCTATATGAAAAGTCATGCACTCTTGTTCAGACACTTTGCTCACCCTGTCAGACGACACGCCCTTTCACTGAAACATTTTTTCTTCTTTACACATCATATAAAGTACATATACCTCCACTTTCCGAAGTACAGATACTTTATACCTCCTTTTCCCGAAACATTGCTATCATCTGATGACATTATAACATTATGTGTCATGACACTTTATCCATTTTTTCAAAAATATTACTTTCACAGGATAACATTAAGCGAGGTTCGTCTGACAACTTTCATTCTATTATCAAGCCGCAGTGTTACCTTTTCCTTACCCATAAATCACCAGCCTCTACACAATATGCCATCTTTGTCAGGTATTCTTCGTTCCTCCTCCAACCCTATGCGCCCTATTTAAATTATCATACACTCTTTTTCAGACACTTTGCTCAACCTGTCCAATGAATCGCCCTCAGATTCAAACCTTACTTCTTCTTTCCGATCATGCCCTGTAACTCCAAAGAATTTAACTCCTTTTTCTGAAATATTGCTTTCAACTGATTACATTATACCATTTTCCTCTGACAGCTTGCTTTTCTCATGCAAACCGTTTACACGCATACACCAACATTATGCACTATTGTTGAGATATATTTCTTTCCTCCCTGAAGTTATTCCCTCCTATGTCCATTCTCTACACAATATGCCCTCTCCTTCAGGTATTTTAAGTTTCTTATCCAACCGTATGCGCGCTATTTTAAATGTCACACATTCTTGTTCAGAGACTTTGCTCAGACGATACGCTGTCTTATGAAAACGTTATTTCTTCCTTTTTAGACACCATGCCCTCTGCTCCAAACACCTTACCTTTTTCTTCCAAACTATCATTTTCCTCTGGTAACACTATGTTCTTTTCTTCTGACAACTTGCCGTCCGTCCTTAAGCCGTATGCCAAGTTATTATAATATTTGTTGATTTTTCTCTTCTGCTCTGACTTTCTGCCCTCTTATGTAGACATGGTTGCCTTTTCCTTACTCTTTATGCACCATTCTCGCTGTGCACCGATATTTGGTAATTTTTCTCTCCTCGCCTGACGTGAAACCCTCTTGTTCAGACATGATTACCTTCTGCTTACCCATTATGAACTCTGCCTTTTCGTCAAGTATTTTGCTTTCCGTCACCACCTGTATACACCAAATTTGAATCGTTATGCACCCATTTTCGGTCATTTTTCTCTCCTCCTCCTATTTAATGCCCTCTTATTCAGACATGATCAACTTCTAGTAGCTCCTCTATGCGATATGCCATTTATACAGATATTTTACGTTGCTTCTCCAACAGTATGCGCCCTATTTTAAGCGTTAGGCACACTAGTTCACAATTCGTCTGTCACTATGCCACTTGATTTAAACATTATCTCCTTTTCTTGGACGCTTGTTGGATCATTTCTCTCTCCTCCTCTTTCGTTATGCCCTGCTATTCACACATTATCACCTTTTAACATACTAGTTATATACCTCTCTGTAATATATGCCGTTTTCCTTGGACATTTTACGTTCTTTCTCCAACCGTATTCGCCCTATTTCAAACGTTAAGTACTCTACTTCAGACACTTTGCCTCCCCCATCTGACAGTATGCCCTCCTATTGAAACTTTGTCTTCTATTCTTCATCCAGTATGCCCTCTTTTACCGAACAATTTAACTCTTTCTTCTTACGTGAATATTTCATCTTGTAATTTCATTGCTTCGTTTTCGGACAACTTGCTTTCTGCACGCAAACGGTATGCCCACATGCACCAATGTTATGCAGTATCGCTGAGACATTCTTCTCTCCTCCTATAACTTTGATCCTCTTATACAGACATTATCTGCTTCTTATTAGTCAATATGCACTCCTCTCTATACAACATGGCTTTTTCATCAGGTATTTTGCTTTCCTTCGCCACCTGTATGCACCATATTTCAATCGTTATGCACCTATATTTGACCATCTTTCTCTTCTTGTCTTTCGTAACACCCTCTTATTCAGACATTGTCATCTTCCAATAGCCCCTTACGAACTCCTCTGTACAATATGCTATCTTTTTCAGGTAGTTTGCTTCCCTTTTCCAACAGTATGCGCCCTCTTTCAAACGTTAGGCACTCTAGTTCGGACAGTTTTCACAATCCGTCTGTCAGTGTGCCAATTTCATTACACATTGTCTCCTATTTTCACCGATTACGCCCTCTTCTTCAAACACTATACCTCTTTCTTTAAACTTTTTGGTCTCGGCTTATCACATTAAGCCCGCTTTCTCAGACTACTCGCATTCCTTGCTGAAATGGCATGTTCACTTATTCCAATTTTCTGCACCCTTGTTTGATCATTTGCCTCTCCTAATCTGACGTTTTGACCTACTATTCACACATTGTTATCTTTCCTTTACTCATTATGCATCATCCTCTATACAATATCCCTTTTTCTTCGTATACTTTACAAATCCTTCTCCAGCCGTGTGCATCCTATTTTAAGCTTCATGCACTCTTGTCTAGACACTTTGCTCACGATGTCAGACGATACGTCCTCTCGTTCAACTATTATTTCTTCTTCTTTACCCATCATGTCCTCTTCTCCAAACACTTTACCTCCTTTTCCGAAATGTTGCTTTCATATGATGACATTATAGATATTATATATTTCTTTCCACGCCGAATGCCACTTATTTCATTGTTATGCACTCTTTTTCGGCCATTTTCTCTTCTCCTTAGACGGTACGTTTTCGTATTCAGACATTTTCACCTTTTCCTTAGTCATTATGTCCCTTCTCCAAAATTTCGCCTCTTTTCTTCGGGCTTTTTGCTTTCCGCCTCTGACCGTATGGCCTTTATTTCAAACCTTGTCGACAGGTTGGTCCATACATTTTGCTCACCTGGTCAGGCGATTTGCCCTTTTATTCAGACATCATCACCTTTTCTTTACGCATTACGAACTTGTGCCTAAACAACATGTCCTTTTTTGATGATTTTGCTTTCCTCACCCTATTTCAAACGTTATGCAACCTTTTTCAAGCGTCATATCCTTTTTGTTTTCTTCTCCAAATACTATACGTCCTTCAGAAATATTGCCCTCCGCTTATAACATTATGCTATTTTTTTCAAACAATTCACTTTCGTTCTCACAGCTTATTTCCCCTTATTTCAAAGTTAAGCACTTTTGTTGAGACATTTTGCTATCCAATTTAGACGGCGTTCCCTCTTGTTCTAACATTATCTCTTTTTCCTTACTCAACTTGTACTCATCTCTGAGCCATATCCACTTTTCTTCAAGTATTCAGCTTTCCTCCTCTAACCGAGTGCCCTCTATTTCAAGCGTTATGCGCTCATGTTCTGACATTTTGCCCTTACTTTAAAAGGTGTGCCATCTTTATCAAACATTATTCCATTCACTTCAGTCACTTTGCCCTCTTCTTCAAATATCGTACTTTCTTATACAAACAATTTGGTCCCATCTACTAATCTGATGCCTTTTTCCGCAGACATTTGGTTCCCATCGTCCAAAAGTATGGCGTCTTATTAAAAAATTGTGACCTTTTCCTTATTCATTATGCCCTCTTCTGCACACTTTATGCCTTTTTCTTCAGAGAATTGTCTTTTAACTGACAACATTATGCCCCCTTATGAAAACATTATGCGTTCTCCTTAGGATATTTTGCTACCTTTCACAGCAAGCCTTCTTATTAAAGTATTTTACTTTTCTCCTCTCAGACTACACAAAGTCTCTCCTTTTCCCCTACTCCTTTCCCTTTTCGCCGAACATTGTGCCTTCACATTTGGACAGTTTGGTCCCCATTTACCAAAGGAATGCCCCCATTGCAGAGATTTCGTTTCTCTGATCCAACATTATCCTGTTCTTCAGACAACGCGCATTCTGCTTGCAACTGTATGCAATTTTAAGTAAGAATAACGACCTCTTCTTCTGCCATTTTGCCGCTTACTTTTCACAGCAAGACCTCTTATTCAAACATTTTCCTCGAAGAGTATGCCTTCTTATGCAAATATTATCTCCTTTTCCCTACTCCCTTTGCCTTCTTTTCCAATCATTATGCGTTCTTATACAGATAATTTAGACTTCTTTAGCTAACCTCTGCCCTCTTCTGGAGACAGTTTGTTCCTCTTGTCCAACAGTATGAGCTTTAATTCAAACATTTTGCCCACCTCTTCAGAAAATTCTCGAGCAACAGTATGCCATGTCATTTAAACATTATCTCTGTTTTCCTTACTCACCAAGTCCTCTTTTCTGTAAAGTATCCCTTGTTCTTCAGACAACTTGCTGAATTCCTGTACCATTTTGCCGTCTTATGTAAACAACATGCCCTGTTCTTCAGATATTTTGCTACCTACCTTTATGAGCATGCCCTCTTGTTCAACTATTATGGCATCCTCTTCAGGCCTTTTCCTCTCCGCTTCCAACAGTATGCCCCCTTATTCAAACATTATCCTTTCTTCCTCCACCATTTTGTTCGTCCCATCAACAACTGTAATGCAAACATTATGCCCTCTTTTTAGGGCAATTTGCAGCATACCGTATTATTCAAACATTATCACGCTTTCAACGCTCATTTTATCCTTCTTCTGCACACTTTATGCCATGTTCTTCAGACAACGCATGTAAAGATTATGCTTTTCGGCTGTCATTTTGGCAGCACGCCCTCTTCTTTAAACATTTTTCTAATGTTCATTAGACGTTTTGCTCTCCAGGTCCAACTGTATGTCCTCTTATGTAAACATTATGCCCTTACTTCTGACATTTTGCTGCTTACTTTTCACAGCAAGCTTTCATATTCAAACATTTTGCCTTTCTGCTCGAAGAGTATCCCCTCATATGCAAATGGTACTTCCTTTACCCAACTCCATTTGCTTTATTTTCCAAATGTTTTCGCATTTTGTTCCTCTTTTCCAACAGTATGCCCTGTTATTCAAACATTATCATGTTTTCCTTACTGGTAAAGCACCCTTCGCAAAGCATTATGCCCTGTCCTTAAGGCAATTTGCTTTCCGCCTACAACAGTATGCCCTATGGTGTCATTATTATGCCTTTTTCTTCAGACATTTGCTACCTACCTTTCACTGCATGCTCTGCAATTTAAATCTTATCCTGTCCTCTTCAGAAAATTCGCCTTGTTATTCAAACATCATTACGTTTTTCACACATTATGCCCTGATTTTTAATCACCTTGTTTTCTGTCTGCAACAGTTCTCAATCCTATTTAAAGATTACGCCCTTTTCTGCAGAAATATCGTTACTTACCTTTAATAGCACGCCCTGTTATTCAAACATTGTTTAATACTCGTCAGACGTTTTGCTCTCCTCTTCCAACAGTATGTCTTCTTATTCAAGCACTGTCACGTTTTCCTTGCTCAATATGCGCTCTCCTCCGGACATATTGGTCTCGTATTCCATATTCCTACTATTGCTCTCATTCGCTAACCTAATGCTGTCTTATCAAAATATTACGCTCTCTGCATGGGACAATTTGCTACCTAGCTTTAACAGTATGGACTCTTCTTCAAACATTTCGCTTTTGTCTTCAGACAATTTGTGTTCCACCTACAATATGCAATCTTGTGCAAACATTACGCACTTCCTTCGGACATTTTGCTACCTAACTCAATACGCATGCCCTCCTCAAGTATTATACCTTTCTTACTCATTTTGTTCTCTTCTGCAAACAATATGCCTTCTTCTTGGGACTCTTTGTCCCCTCTTACAACCTTATGCCCTCCTGTTTAGACAATAAGCTTTCCTCTTACAATATTTCCCAATATTCAAAGGTTATGTACTCTTGTTCAGACAATTTGCTCTCCTGTTATAGCCGTATTCCCTCTTGTTGTAAGACCATCCGATTTCCTCTTACAGACGTATGATCTCTTATTTATAAATAATCTCCCTTTCCTTACTCATTATGCCTTTTGCTCCCAACATTTTAAGCTTTCCTTCAGATATTTTCCTGTCCTCTTTCAACAGTATGCACCCAAATTTTAACATTGTCACTGTTTTCTTACCCATTATATCCTCTCCTTTGAACATTTTGCTCTTCTCGTCCTTTATTCTTCAGATATTTTGCTTTCCTCTGATAAGTTGATCCTTCTTTACTTGACACTTTGCTTTCCTATTCCAACAATATCCCCTCTTACTTAAACATAATACCCTCTTCTTCTGACACTTGACTTTCCTCCTGCAACAGCATGTCCCCTTGTTCAAACATGATTACTTTTTCCTTACTGATTATGTGCTCTCCCCCAAACTCGCTGCCCTTTTCGTTAGGAATTTTTATTCCTCCTTTAATTGTATGCCTTCTTATTCAAAGAATAAATGTCATTCACTCTTGTTTAGTCACTTTGCTAACTATCTTTACACGTATGGCCTCATATTTAAACTCTATTCCCCCGTTATTAAATACTTTGACCCCTTTTTTCATCCATATGACCCTACTTATAAGAAATTGCGCCCTCCTACAAAAGTGATGCCCTCCTATTGAAACATTATGCCAGTTTTTATATTCAATATGCTCTCTGAAGACGGCAGACATTTCTCTGTCTTCCTCCAGCCTTGTGATACTTTGCAATCAGGCATTTTGCACTCTTCCACTCACAGTATGCCTTCTTATTCAAACATTATAACCGTTTCCTTGCTCATTTTCCCCTCTTTACTAAACATTCTGTCCTTTTCTCATGGTATCTTGCATTCCTCCTCCAACTGCATGGCTCTCTTCTTCAGAAAATGTGCCCTCCTTCAGCAAAAGAATGTCTTCTGTTTGAAATGTTATGTTTGTTTCTTTACTCACTATGCCCTCTCCTCAGAACCTTACGCCTTTAGCTCTCCGCTTCCAAACACATGTCCTCTTCTTCAAATAGTTTGCTACAGTATCTTCAAATTTATGCGCTTTTCTTCAAACTACCTGCCCTCACCTTTAGATATATTACCCTCTACTTTCAATTGTTGCCCGCTTCATCAGATATACTCATGTTCTGCTACAAAAGTATGCCTTCTATTTGAAACATTATGTCCATTTCTTTACTCAGTAAACCCACTTCTCCTAAACCTAAGCCCTGTTCTTCAGACATTTTGCTCTCCTCGTCTAGTATAATGCCCTCCTATTTAAACAATATGCCATCATTTTCTTCATCCTACAACAATATGCTCTCTTACTCATACACTATCCCCTTTCCTTTACTCATCATGTCCTCTACTTCAGACATTTTGCTCTCCCTCTCCAACTTTATGCACTCCTATTCAAATAATTTTCCCTGCTCGCTTTGTGTTTTTCTCTCCTCATAAGTTACATATCCTGTTGATGTAATTGTGTTTTTTCTCACTGATGATCATTTTTCTACCGTAAATATGTCAGATTCTCCAAAGGCGTCTTTGGCTAACTGAAGTTTTCCATTGTCATAATACTTGCCGGTTACATCTCCTTCTTTTTGACCTCTCATAATCTTTAGATCTTTAGTCCATCTTTCACTCTGTTTACGGTCCTCTCTTAGGTATTTGTGTATATATTTATCCTTGCCTGATAAATTCAGTAATTTGGACCACTCAAATCAAAATTTTGGTATTCCTCTCTCTTACAAGCCATGTTACTTCCTTCCACAACCTATCAAGCTTTCTTGCCATATTTCCTTGCCTAGTATTTTTTCCTTTTATCATTTCTTGTAACCATGACTCCCAAGCTTTCAATTTGACTTTTAGTTCATAACACTTCTTATTTTACTGTTTGAAGAAGACAGGCATGTGAGTTACACGATTTTTAAGCTACGAAGCAAGAAATGTTATGTTGCCTGAGGTAGAAATATAGGATTATCTGAGGTACAATAAAAGATGTTAGAGAGTGTTGTAGACACCAATTACAATTAATGGAGACCGGATGAGCCACAACGCAGTAAGAAAATTATCAAAGATTAAGAAAGTGTCGAAAGCAAGTGCTTACAGGCAAGATGATATCGAGATGAAGAAAATGTTGGTTACTCAAAAATTGAATGTAAGAAATAGATATGGTGAGATATATAGAGCACAATGATAGTACTGTGGATGACTGAAGATAAAAAAGGGACAATATGAACTGTTGGATAGTGAGAGCATTCTAAAAGTAAAGATGATTAGAGGAAGTATGATATCGAACCGACCTGTTCCAGGTTCTTTCGTAGTTCCTTGACAACCAATGCCAAAACAAGGAAGAGAGACAGTTACATCATGCTTCTGGCACCCCGGTTGTTTTTTATGAGATCTTGCAAGCTGGCTAGCAGGAGGTGCATGCATGATATGAAAGCATCTCTGATAAGCAAAGCATAAATTTAGAAGTTTGGTTTTAAAGACGAAAAAAATAGGATTACATAAAGATACGTTTAAAGTATTTTTAAAACGATAGTTGGTTATTCTTAACCTCTTGTACAAAAGAAAGAGATACCACTCAGAAAAACATATGTTGAACAGGGGATAGAGAGATCGACTATGGTTTTAATGGGAGACAATAACGGCAAGCGTTTACGATTGCAGAAGACTGGAATCAAAGCAATTTTATTTACAGAAGCAAGGAATAAAAAGGGCCAATTTATGGATAGAAGCTAATTTCTTAGAGAAAGTAGGAATCGGAAAAAAGAGTTGCTAAGTCACTAAGGAGATAAAGCTGTATAATGGACTTTCTGTTAATCAAAAATTGGAGTGATAGAGAGATAATACAGCTTCATCACAAATGAGATTATTGGAGAGAAGTAATGTAATTTAAAGAGAAGAAAACAAATAGCATTCGGTAGAAGACTCTGTAATGATACAGATATTTTTGACACTAGAAAAGAATGCATTCAATTTACAAAGGATGTGAAAGATGAGAGGACATGATGCTTATTACAGAGGACAGAAGTAAAGTGGCAGGTCATTTTAGAAACACTTAAATGAAGTTCCCTCAATAGGTGAGCTATGTACCTGCACTAAAATTTGGACCACAAAAATATGTGTTCTCTTACGAATCCATACGTTTTCAGAACACGTAGTGCCTTTCCTGTATAAAATGAGATGTTTACCCGGGCCTCGAACATAAAAGCATGGTATATATTTTACTTATTTTTATTACTTAAATCGTATGCTTAGTTCTGTACTTCCCTTTTTAATCAAAAATCCGTTTTTGCATCAACATTCAAAGCATTGACTTTACTCATCAAATCAGTTATTGCCTTAACAATCTAGAGGGAAAGTATATCCTTTTAAGAAATTTCAAGAGAAATTTCATTTTGTATTGGATATGCCATGAGAAATACTTTGATGTCAATCGAGGCAAATTTTTAAATTTTCTGAAAGATATTTATTGTTAAGGGTTAAGTAAAGGTGTGAGGAATCTGTGACCACTTACAAAGACCGAAACTATAAATAAGAAATTGCATCAAAATTACTTCATATATAAGGCAGAGAAAAGAAAGTTTATATACATTGCACTTTTTGAGTAACAAACATCGTCACAAGCCAGCTGATTTACACATTATACCGCGGTTGTAGTACGTAGAATTCAAAAAAGTCTCTAAAAATTGTGTTTGACTTACAAATTTAATTATTTTACTAAGTTGGGATTCCTTTCTTGATTTTCTTTGCAAGATAAAACTTTAAAATTTACATTAAGGCATAATCGATATATTAATTTATATCACAAAAAACGTTAAATCCTATTACTGCACATGAAAATACGTACGGCAAATTGAGTTTTCATAGTTGTGTTTCTGTTAAGGCATTCTTCAAATCCAAACACTGGATAAGCGAGGGGAAGGTCAGATTGTCAAACATTTACCTGTGTTACAAATAATATAATGCCCTACCACTAAACAGAGGCTCAAAGCAATATTTGGAGGCTTTTTTAACAGTGTTTCTGTTCGAAATAACTATGAATTTTAGCACTGCACTGACAAAATGTATGAGGGAAAGACAATTTTTTTAAACAAAGCTGTGCTGAAAAATACCTTTAGGTCCTGTTATTTCAAAGATTATTCAACACAAATTCTTCGTTCAAATACATTTTGTTCCTACCGTCACCTAGTCTTTATGAACTTGGCCTGTTCAGATTGTCAACATAATTTTCTATCCAAACAAATTTTGATTCTTGCCACAGCACAACAGCTAAGTATTTAGTCTGAATCAGATTAGTTTTCTGGGAAGACGAGTTTTCAGCTTTAACTTGCTGCCAAAGACAATATTTAATTCCACGAATGCCCATGCTTAAGGTCTGTTGATAAAAATTAATTTTCCGTAATACGATTTTTGTTCAAATGAACTGTGGAACCTACCATAGTACAGGCTTATATTTATAGATCTTTTCAGATTGTCGACATAATCTTTCTGTCAAAAAGAACCCTGGTGAAGCAGAAGCTGTACGTTCTTAGGTTTTTAACATAGGGGGATTCATGTGTTTTAGGTTTGTTCAAATTGTCGCTGCAATCTTTCTGTGCGACAGAACTTTGATCCCTCCGGCAGCACAGGTTGCAGTTATTTATGCTAGATCAGATTGGTTTTAGGGACACTAGTTTGTTTGCATTAATTTGCTGACCAATAGAAAGTTGAATACCACCAAAGACTGGGTTCAAATTTTTGGGGGTCAAGTTGATACTTCATCAATGTATTTCTTCCCAAAAGTGTTTTTGATCCTACCGTTGCTCAGGCTTGTTAGGGCATATGAAATAGCATTTCTATTCAGAGGACTTTGAATCCCTGTCACAGCACATCCTATATGTCTGAGCACATTGTCAGGATCGATTTTTACTTAAGGGAACCTGGCATAATGCCAATGCATAGCTTCAATATCTTTTGGAGCAAAGTGGTGTTTCAACATTGTCTTTCCCTCTGTAAGCTATTTGAAATGTATGACTGTGTAGGCCAAATTTTTGGTGTGAATGGATTCTTCATCATTTTATTTTTGTACAAAAAGTATTAAACCTTGCCATTTTATATGCTAAAAGTATAAAGGATTCTTCGGATAAGTATTTCTGTCAAAAAGATATTTGAATCGTACCAAACCGCTGGCTATGTCGTATTTGAACGAATTGATTTTTCAATATAGTGTTTGTATTCAAACAATATTAGAAATTTGCTTCTCTATTTCATTTTTGGTTTAAAGAACATAATATCCTACCACTGAGCAGGTTAAAGGTATCAAATACAGGCCGAAACTTTCACGATTGTATTTCTGTCCAAAAGTATTCAGACTCATTCACTGTATAAGCTCAAATTGCTTAAGCCAAATCAACTTTTTGACCTTCTGTTTATGACAAAAAGGGCTTTAAATCCACTGAAAATCAAATTGTCGGATTGCTTGGGTAGCAATTAAAAGTTCTTTTTACTAAATGGGTCATGGAGTGGTATACAAATATCCTCACATTCAACATGTATGGTAATACGTAATAAATAGGCCTTAAATTTCGCATTAGGGTAGTGTAAGTTGATTTTCGATAAAGCAATCGAATAAGATAACTATTTCAATTGAAATAGATTTACTCTCAGTTTTAGTACTTGGGTTTATTCCCACTGAAAAGTTTTCAGTTCGGTGGATGTATGTATAGGATTACTTTTGCGTATTTATGCGGAGGATTAGTTTTCTACGTCTTTCATAATTGATGAAACGTAAAGTTTAGAGATACCGACTTGAAAATATTCTAAGTCAGTAATAATAAACTTTACTTTCTTCAATTAGGAATGGGTATCTCCCAGACAAAGACACGGAAAAAGTATTATTTCTAGACGTAAATGTTGTATAGTGTTTAGATTATTTGTAAAGCTCGGGCTTAAGTAATGTTTTAGACGCTGAGTTTAAGTTGGGAAGGGTTCACTTTTAAAGCAGCAACAGAGAACTTCAATTTTACCCTTTTTAATGAAATCAAAGTTCTCTGTTGCTGCTTTGAAAATGAACCTCCCCAACTTAAACTCAGCGTCTAAAACATTACTTAAGCCCGAGCGCTCAAAACGAAATCCTCGGAAGGGAGCAGATCCCTTCCGAGGATTTTTTTTTTGGTCGCTTAAGAGCTACTTCGTACCTGTACCTTAAATCACGGTTTTTCATTGGTTAATTTGAATTTTGCGCTCTTCTGATTGGTCCATTTTTGAGCTTTTATCCCTGTACCTAATTTCCTTTATTTCCACCCAGAAAACTTCTCTCAAAAATTTTCTAAGTCTCGCCATTGAAATTTTCTTTTCAAATCTTTAGAAATATTTGAATAAATCCTATTCAAATATAACAAGAGGCCATTGAAATAATTCTATAGGCTCTTTTCAAAATATTTCTAAGGCGCTTTCAAATTATTTCTGAAGGCCTTATTCAAATATTTCAAAGGGTCTTTTCATTGTATTCTAAGGCTTGAAGTTAGAAATTTGAAAAGAATTTTGCACGGATTTTGTACGTCGCACTGATGAGTAATAGATTGAAAGAAAGAATTCCAAAGACTCCTTTATGAAGAGCGCTCAAGCTTGCACTAAGGCTACACTATGCGAAGGCGCGCAGGAAGACTTAAAATGTAAACAAAGTTGATTTTACGGTGCAGTAATAAATAGACAGATAGCTCAACAAAGCTCAGCTAAATTATTGCAGTACACGGCAGTACATCTGTACTAGGAATAAACTGTGCTCAAGTACGTAGGAAAACTTCACATATAATTGTAGTTCCAGATCGGTCCAGTTATAAACGGAGGGATAGCACGGCTAAGTTTAGAAAATACAGGGCAGGATACAGGAGTGCATCTAAACATCAACTGTATACGCGAAGCGGCGCAGAGTAAGGTTTCGATAAGGAAAGAGTATTTGCAAATGCGGTGCTAACTTCAATATCCGTTTCAACTCCAACTCATACAAATGACTTTAAATTGCAAATGTACATGAAGAACATATTTATAATTACCAAAATAATGACAGTCAACCTGGAAAGCATTATGCAGTAAAGTAATAACAAACTCAGCCGCTGAAGATTTCAAAACCTAATAATATAACAGTATATGTAAAGGATTAGAAAGCACGAGGTACGAATAAAATGAAACGACACGAAACGACAGAGTGTTACTCCATACACATTAATAAGTTACGAGCTGTATATATACCATATGATAACATGAATAAATAGAATGTCAAGCTATGATGATATTTACGATAAAACACGAAACATCTATGAGAATGTGCCAGCATGGCCCAACACGGTCCTATTCATACACATCAATAATAAATTACTTAATATGTATACCAGATAATAACATTAATAAACAGATGTCAAGCCATGATATCGATGATTAATTCGAAAAACCTATAAGAAATTTCCAACTTGGCCCAACAGGGTCTTCCTCCATACATATAAATGATAAGTGACCAACTATGTATACCATATTATAACATGTATAAACAGAATGTCAAGCCACGAAATCGACGACAAAGAAGGAAATATGTACAAAACTGTGCCAACATGACCCAACAATGAGTTACTCCGTACATATCAATGATAACTGGACAACTACCTATAGCATACGATGTCATGAATAAACAGAATATCAAGCTTTGATATCGGTGATAAAGTAGAAAGTATAAGATAAATAAACAGACTATGACTATGTTATAGCGAGTTGATGTTCGGGAATCTTACAGTTTGCCCAATAGTCATAATGCAACGAGGGTGAGTATAGCTAATTCAAACATATAAAAAGGGTTTGTGGTTATCAAGACCAGGAGGTGTTAAATTTAAAAGCAATAGGCTGTAAGATAAGAAGATAACCACATCTGATAATCACCTAACTTATTGTTTACGATCTCGAGGTTTTCCTTTAACTTACACAATCTAATCAACCAACACAGTTCTATGTACATATCAATATACATACATATCAACTAATATATAGCATATTTCACTAATATTCTACATAGATAAATGTATACTCAAAAGAAATATGCATAGCCACAAAAATCAATTGTAGAAAACGATGAAAGAGCACTCCGTGTCCTATCCATTGCAATGACATCTAGATCCTCATTGAGAGAATAACATACCTAAACACAAAAATACGAAGAGTAAATAGTCGATTGAAATAGATTTTAAAAAATAATTGCAGGTAAATGTCAGTTATACCTCCATCCAAAATTAAAAATACTTTAAGAATCGAATTAAAACACAAAAATTATATAACATTCTCCATTTGCCTCGTATTAAATTTGATCGCTTAGTAATGCATATAATCGTATGGAAATCAAAAGAATAATGTCCTTAACAATTCAGAGGAAAGATAGCAAATGCATGAATGAGAATTAAGAGCAAAACGAGGTCAAAGGGATGATGGCGAAAGGAATAAAGCAGGGATTAAGAACAAAGCTGAAAATACTGAAGGACACTAACTGCAAGATTTAGTGATGGAGAAATACATAAAAAACGATCTATTTGTGGTACAGAAAGGCAAAATAGATAAAGGGAAATATGTAAAGATAAAAGGCAGATAACGATCAGGATTAAAAATGAAGCAGAAAAAAATGAAGAACGTCTACGTGCAAGATAAGGCGATGAATAAACAGATAAAAAACAATAGCTTTGAGGCCAGAAATATAGAGCGAAATATATAATGTTAAAGGGCACATAAATACCACGATTGGAAGGAAAGCGGGAAAGGACGCACACCTGCAAGATAGGTGAAAAAGGTGAGAAATATAGAGTGAAACGCATAAGGTTAAACGGCATGTAAAGAGCAGAATCAAAAACGAAGCGAAAAAAAATTAAAAGACCCACAAGTGCACGTCAAGGCAATGAATAAACATATGAAGAATAACCTTTTTGGAGCAAAAAGGCAAGAAATATAGACCAAAACATATAATTTTAAAGGACATGTGAACAGCAGAATCAAAAACGAAGAAGAGAAAAATTAAACGACCCACAGGTGCATGACAAGGCGATGAATAAACACATGGTTTTGTGGCAAAAAAGGCGAGAAACATAGACCTAAATATATAACTTTATAGTAAATGTAAAGAGCAGGACTAAGAAGGAAGCGGAAATTAATTAAACCGCGCACAGGTGCATAATAAGGCGATAAATAAACATAACAAGAAAAATATTTATTTGGCAAAAAAGTCAAGAAATATAGAGCGAAACGTATAATAGTAAAGGTTATGAAAAGAGCAGAATTTACCATGAAGCGGAAAAAATTAGAGGAAGCTTACATGCAGGATCAGCCGATGAAAAAGGAGATAAATAACAATCGTTTTGTGGTAACAAAAGCGAGAAATATAGACCTAAATATATAACTTTATAGTAAATGTAAAGAGCAGGATTAAGAAGGAAGCGGAAACTAATTAAACCACGCACAGGTGCACAATAAGGGCAAATCAGGAGCAAAGTTGGATTGAAGCGGAAGAAAATTAAACGACGCACATAGGAATGATAAGGGGATAAGTTAATACATAGACAGTGATCTTGGTGTGGTAAAAAAGACGAGAAATGTAAATCGAAATATATAATATCAAAAGACATGTAAAGGGCAGGATTAAGATTAAACATGAAAAAAGTTTAGGGGGGCATACGTGCACGATAATGCGACGAGTAAACATATAAGGAGCAATCGTTTTGTGTTAAAAGGCGAGAAGAATAAAGTCTAACATATAATGTTAAAGGGAACATAAGGTTAGGAACGAAACGAAAAAAAATCAAACGACGCACAGGTGCACGATAAGGAGATGAATAAACATATATAGAGCAATCCCTTTTGCTGAAAGGTGAGAAATATAGAGCGAAAAATATAACTTTAAAGGACATGTCAAGGGCAGGCATTAAGATTCAAGCGGAAAAAAATTAAACGGCGTATACATGCACGATAAGGCGATGAACAAAAATATAAAAACAGTCAGTTTGTTGTAAAAATAGGTATGTAATACTAATGGTCATAAAATGAGCACAATTAAGAACGAAGTGGGCAAAAATTAAAGGAAGCACACCGTGCGCGATACGGCAATTAACAAAGGTATAAAGAACGATATTGGTGTGATAACTAAAGGCGAGAAGTATAAAGCGAAATATGTCATGTCATAAGGCACATCAGGAGCAGGACTAAGAACGAAAAAAAAAAATTAAATCACGGATACGTGCACGATACGGCGATGAATAAACGTGTAAAGAGCAATATTTTTGTGGTAAATAAAGGCGACAAATATAGATTCAAACGTATAATGTTAAAGGGCATATAAAAGGCAGGATTAAGAAAAAACGCTGAAAAATTCAATGACGCATACGTGCACAATAAGGCGTTCAATGAACACATAAAGAACTATCCTTTTGTGGCAAGAAAGTGTGAGAAATATAGAGCCAAATGTATAACGTTAAATGGCATATAAAGGGCAGAATAAAAATTGAAGCCGAGAAAAGTGAAACGACGCATCCATGCACGATAAGGTGATAATATATTACACAGAAAACAACCGCTGTGTTGTAAAAAAACGGCAAGAAACATAGCGCGAAATATATCATTCTAAAGGGCATAAAAAGAGCAGAATCAAGATTGAAGAGGAAAAAAATTAAAGGACGTATACGTGCACGATAAGAAGATGACTAAACGTATAAAAATCAATATTTTGTGATAAAAAAGCCCCAAAACATAGAGCGATGAACATGATATTTATGGCAAAAAAGAGAGAAGAATTAAGAACGAGGCGGAAAAAAATCAAAGGACGTATACGTGCACGATAAGCCGATGACTAAACGTATCAATAAAAATATTTTGTATGAAAAAATGGCCAAAAACATAGAGCGATGAACATGATATTTATGGCAATAAGGAGACGAATTAAGAACCAGGCAAAAAAATAAAAGGACGCATACGCGAAAGACAAGAAGGTGACTAAACCTATAAAAACAATATTTTGTCTGAAAAAAGGCCAAAAACATAGAGCAATAAACATGATAATTATGGCAATAAAGAGAGAAGAATTAAGAAGGAGGCGGAAAAAGATTAAAGGACGTATACGTGCATGATAAGAAGATGACTAAACGTATCAATAAAAATATTTTGTATGAAAAAATGGCCAAAAACATAGAGCAATGAACATGATATTTATGGCAATAAAAAGACGAATTAAGAACGAGACGGAAAAAAATAAAGGACGTATACGTGCATGATAAGAAGATGTCTAAACGTATAAGGAACAATGTTTTTGCGATAAAAAAGCCCCAAAACATAGAGCGATGAACATGATATTTATGGCAATAAAGAGACGAATTAAGAACCAGGCGGAAAAAAATAAAAGGACATATAAGTGAAAGATGAGAAGACGACTAAACCAACAAAAAACAATATTTTTGTGACAAAAAAGGCCAAAAACATAGAGCAATGAACATGATATTTATTGCAACAAAGAGACAAGAATTAAGAAAGAGGCAGAAAAAGATTAAAGGACGTAAACGTGCATGATAAGAAGACGACTAAACGTACAAAGAACAATATTTTTCTGATAAAAAGGGCAAAAACATAGAGCGATGAACATGATATTTATGGCAATAAAGAGAGAACAATTAAGAACGAGGCGGAAAAAAAATAAAGGACGTATACGTGCACGATAAGAAGATCACTAAACGTATAAATAACAATATTTTGCCTGAAAAAAGGCCAAAAACACAGACCGATGAACATGATATTTATGGCAATAAAGAGAGAAGAATTAAGAATGGGGCGGGAAAAAAAGGACGTATACGTGCACGATAAGAAGATGACTAAACGTATAAATAACAATATTTTGCATGAAAAAAGGCCAAAAACATAGAGCGATAAATATGATATTTATAGCAATAAAGAGAGAAGATTAAAGAAGGAGGCGAAAAAAAATTAAAGGACGTATACGTGCGTGATAAGAAGATGACCAAACGTATAAATAACAATATTTTTGTGACAAAAAAGGCCAAAAACATAGAGCAATGAACATGATATTTATGGCAACAAAAAGACCAATTAAGAACGAGACGGAACAAAATAAAGGACGTATACGTGCATGATACTAAGATGACTAAACGTATACAGAACAATGTTTTTGTGATAAAAAAGCCCCAAAACATAGAGCGATGAACATGATATTTATGGCAATAAAGATAGAAGAAATAAGAACGAGGCTGAAAAAAATTAAGCACGCATACGTGCACGATAAGAAGATGACTAAACGCATAAATAACAATATTTTGCATGAAAAAAGGCCAAAAACATAGAGCGATAAACATGATATTTATGGCAATAAAGAGACGAATTAAGAACCAGGCGGAAAAAATTAAAGGACCTATACGAGCATGATAAGAAGATGACTCAACGTATAAAGAACAATGTTTTTGTGATAAAAAGGGCAAAGACATAAAGCGATGAACATGATACTTATGGCAATAAAGAGAGAAGAATTAAGAACGAGGCGGAAAAAAATTAAGCACGCATACGTGCACGATAAGAAGATGACTAAACGTATAAATAACAATATTTTGCATGAAAAAAGGCCAAAAACATGGAGCGATAAACATGATATTTATGGCAATAAAGAGAGAAGAATTAAGAATGAGGCGGAAAAAGATTAATGGACGTATAAGTGCATGATAAGAAGATGACTAAACGTATAAATAACAATATTTTGTCTGAGAAAAGGCCAAAAACATAGAGCGATAAACATGAAATGTATGGCAATAAAGAGAGAAGATTTAAGAATGAGGCGGAAAAAGATTAAAGGACGTATACGTGCATGATACTAAGATGACTAAACGTATTAACAACAATATTTTTCTGATAAAAAAAGGCCAGAAATATAGAGCAATGAACAGGATATTTATGGCAATAAAGAGAGAAGATTTAAGAATGAGGCGAAAAAAAATATAGCAAGTATACGTGCACGATAAGAAGATGGCTAAACGTATAAAAAACAATATTTTTGCGATAAAAAAGGCAAAAAACATAGAGCGATAAACATGATATTTATGGCAATAAAGAGAGAACAATTAAGAACGAGGCGGAAAAAAATTGAAGGTCGTATACGTGCACGATAAGAAGATGGCTAAACGTATATATAACAATATTTTGTCTGAAAAAAGGCCAAAAACATAGACCGATGAACATGATATTTATGGCAATAAAGAGAGAAGAATTAAGAATGAGGCGGGA
>JANTCA010013779.1:0-26227 GCA_024741275.1 Chironex yamaguchii | reverse complement strand
CTGACGTTTCATACTCTGAGGAGTGTCAGACGAAAAAAGCTTTTAAGTATGATTTTGGCGCAATGTCGCAAATTTTCAAGGCGATTATCTTACTTTTGTAGCTCTTCGCTTAAATGTTGTCATTTGACCTTGTCAACTTGAACTCAGTTAGAAAAGGCATTTTTGCTTATAAGTGACAGATCCGAAGCGTTTTATTTAGCAACGGTTTGTTTAAACAAGGGAAGTTAATTGCGGGGGTGGGGTGGGGGGACTTTATTTCGCCAAAGCCAAGATCCATTGTTATTTTGGAACTCGACATTTGAAGGTGGATAGGCTATGCTATTAACTAACGTAAGGAAAATGAAAGCTAACACCATGTCATGCAAGTTAAAACAAAGCTCTTATGCTTGACATTCTTAGAAGAGGTATATTTTTAATCCCTTGATCTCACGCCCTTGCTTGTTATTATTATTTGAAACTGGCGAGATATTTACAAGTCTGAGCAACTCTGCACAGTAGCACCATGCATAAGACCTGGAAAATAGTGGTGGAGTTAAATTTTTACCCAACAAAAGCTGCTACGTGCTTAGCCCGAAAATAAAGATGAATTTAAAGCTTGTGAGTCTGTTCCTCTGTTAGAGACGAAAATCTACTCATCAGCGAAAGTTCTATACATATATTTTATATTTTGCAACTGAATGAAATAAAGATATCAATCCTAGTCTTTAAAGCTGTTTACAACGGGCAAGACGATGCCGCCCCATAACTACCTAGCAATAATGTTCATTGATACAATGGCGAAGCTTCGTGCCCTAACGTTTTTGTGACTGTTTGAAAGTTTTTTGCTACCTGTTATTCAACCTGACCTCTTAGGAATGTAAGGGCAGGTAGAAGCCATCAATACACTAAACTTAGATTCGCTCACGTCAAACCCAAGTATCAACTTTTGCACACTCTTGCTGAGATGGACAAAAGCATGTTTAATTCAAACGCAGAAGAACTGTTGTGGATTTTCAAGCTTTTCCATTGCAATTCGTTACTCCATTGTAAAACAAACTTGCAATGATCTTTCTACAGATAGAAAACAAAGATACCTAATATTGGAACGATTTGAGCATGCTAAGCCGTATACAGCAGGGAATTACTTGTGTTTGCTCGGCTCCTGAGTTTTTATCCGGTTCTTTTTCTTGCTAGTTTTACATAATTCGTGTAGCAGATTGTTATCTAATACTTCCCATGACATTTCTTGTTTAAAGGCCTCTCAAGTTTTCGTAACTTCCAGATTCTGCCACACTTTTGTGACGTCTTGACAGAAATTGTTGCAACCGGAAATGGTGGAAGCCTGGAACGAGTATCAAGCAACATGTGAGCGTAAGGAACTTGCATAAGACAGTGTAAGCTACGAAAGAAGCAGTACAGGCTGTAAACTGGTCTTAATATTGCCTTTACCTCGGAATTTAAAGCCTAACTACGGCCTTACAAATGCCCATTCTCGAGTCCTTGCAAGCCTTTTTTTAATCGAGAAAAAGGCTTCGTTAGTGCGCTTCCGATTTACATTTAACTGTTGATGAGCCAATTTGTAACGTAGTCAAACCTGGTCTTCGATTTTGAATAAGGTAAGTTACTTATCAATCTTGCCTGGAAATCAGTATTGTAAAGTTCACATAGCTAGCTTGCTTTGGCACGTTAAGCAGAAGGTACAATGCAGTAGGCTGTTCGATTCACAACCTGACACTGCGTTGCTTGTTTAACAGCCATGTGGTTGCAATCACAGGGAACTTAAAGCAGTTTTTGTGTTGGCTCGATAGGAGTCCTATGCAAATTTTGTTGTCATTAAATTTACAAAGCATGTTTGTATTGTACGTTTCAAGGTTTTAAATTGTTATAAACCTGCTTTGTCAGGAGTTTGGTCGTTATTGCATAGGAGGTGTAATATTGAAGCTATCAAGCAATTATCCCCGATTTTCTCTGGACCCAGTATGTTCCTCTAGCCCGTATGCAACCATTGTGTCTTCAAATTTGAGGGAAATATACAGACGGGTTTAAATTTAATAAAATGAAAGACTGTGGTTACGCTATGTCGCACGCATTTGCGATTTGGAAGTGGGTTACACATGTACCTTTCATTTCATTGACCTTTGTAATTGTCACGAACGACACAAAAGGCTGTTTACATCAATGATATTGTCTATGGACGGTTTTTTGGGACAGTCTGGTTTTCGGATTGATTATGGTAATACGAAGAAAACCTTGACATAGGGAGGATTTCAGAAGAACTGTTAGCTTTCAAAAAATTTATAGAAAAAATTAGTGGTTGTACATAACACGCCGTCTGCTAACCCTTTTTGCAAAATCTACAGAGCTAAGCCACGTTGCCTTTTCACCATCCTAGTGGCTCATGTTAAGCTGACATGATATCCTTTTTATAAGCTTACTTCATTTAAATTTTAATCTTTGTTAAATTTTCAATGTGACTTTGTAAGGGTACACAAGCATGTCGGCTAATTAAAGCCAGAGTTCTGAATGGAATATGATTCTATCGTATTTGCTGTCACCACCTTTTAGGAGGGGGGAGGGGACTCCGGAGTGGACTGATAACCCTGTTGGAGTTAACTCTTCAAGCAGTGCAGAAACATCTGTCTTAATAGTAGCTAAGTACGCCAGTTTTTGATTAGTGTCACTGACTTAAGTCCCGTATGGAATTTTGGTTTAGTATGCTTTGATCACATTTCAACCAACTCACTGAGTTTAGAGACACTGCAATGCTCTTCATCATGTGAAACTCAACCCTGACTAATTATTTTCGGTTCATTGTCGGATGGTTGACAATTTTGGGGCCAAGTTTTGTTGTGATTTCCTTTGAAGTGTCGTGTACTACTTACAAAACGTCCATTTGAATTTTCGTGATTTGAATATTGATTGACTTTAAGATAGTAATCGAATCACCCTCAGCATAGGAAACCGTTTTGTCGGAGCGTTTTTACACTATGAATAACTGCTGACAACAGTATTGAAATGGGACGCGTTAATTGATCCTCATCACCAAGTCATCATTAAGTATACACTTTGGTTGAATGTACAAGGGTAGACCTTTGAACTAGGAAAAACTGCATTTTATGGATTATATTGTCTGCTTTATTTTGTGCAT
This sequence comes from Chironex yamaguchii, assembly GCA_024741275.1. Classification (NCBI taxonomy): domain Eukaryota; kingdom Metazoa; phylum Cnidaria; class Cubozoa; order Chirodropida; family Chirodropidae; genus Chironex; species Chironex yamaguchii. Next base: position 23,100 of record JANTCA010013779.1, on the reverse strand, counting down.
TGTCTTGTGTATACTAATACCTTTCACTTTACACTGTTAAGTTAGAGTGGATTTGGTTCAGGAACCAGCAGTGTTTTAGAAGGCTTTGCAATGGTTGCTTTGTGACTAGAATGATTATGACTGATAAGTTGCCAAGAAAAGGCAAATTTGATGTTAAGTGCACTCTTGATGCTATTGTTGCTAATGTTGATGCTGGATGTACTTTCCCATAAATTTAATGTTTACCAAAGTTAATTATGAAGTGCTTACTAAACATTAGTGCTGTCACAGTAAAATCTTTATCCTGTATTGAGTCATAGGCTTTTTGTGAGGAACATCTTCAGAGATCCTCTGATCAGCCTGACAGTATAGAAAGGGTCTCTTGAAATAATCTTAACCACAATGTATCCTGGTATCCTGCCAGGTCAGCCATCCAGTGGTTTCTTCAGTCGATTCACAACTCCTCAACTTGACGCATCCTTGCAGATTTGCGTATTGTTTGTTTGTTGTTGTATCAAAGTTTAAGTAACTGCATCTTTTTTGGTTTCTTTTAAGAAAAGAACTTTGTGTTTTATTTCTTGGATTGTGACTGTTTTACTGTTTATTTGGAGTTGCCTTGATTAAAAATGTTTGTTCTTCTACTATGTAGTGATGCTTATTGGACGTTAACATGGAGTCTATGTTTTGCAGTTCTATTTTTGCAGATCTATCGTCAGTTAGTCGAAGTTATTGATCTTAGATTTGTTTTTATTTGTCTGTTGGCATAGTTCGAGCATTGTAACCTCAACATTTTTGGTATGGCCAAGATAACAAAGGGTTTATAGGAATGCTTATGACAATCAGCATCCAAACAAAAAAATGGTGAAACAACTATTGAAATAGATTGTGACCATAAAACGTTATACAAGGAAACAAAAGAGGTATATTTTTGTACACTATGATAATTGGAAAGTCAGTTATTTTCGATTGATGAATGGTTATATTGTCTTGTTCTTTTTAGCATATACCAAATGGCTCCAGTTGTAGCTCCAGAAGTTAATGAGGTACCTGTAATTGAGAAGGAAACACAGGATGAAAAATTAGCCACAGATGTTTCCAACGTTATTTCACTTGATAAAAAAGTAGAAAATGAAGGTATTGCATACGTGTATGCAGATGATTCTTAATTATTTATATTAATTGATTATATTAATTAAGTTGACCATCCTAACTGCTACAAGTCCATGCGGAAAAGGATTTCATTGAGTGCTCTCTGAATTTCTCTGAATTTGTGGATTAGGTTGGCAACATGCTGGTTAGGTAGGCCGCAAAGTAATCGATCCTGATTACCTCACGTTTATTTTTGTGGCATGATTCCCTATGGAACAGATTAAATTAATACAGAGAGTGCCTCACAGCAACAGGCATTCTGCAACCTGATTACCTTAGTACTTTAACAATCATTTCAGACCTTTTGCCATGGATTGAGTCTTGGGTAAAAAGTATAGATCTCAGAATTTAGCTGTTGAAAAATTATCTGGTTCTGAAATGTTTCCTGATTGTTTTTCATTGGAAAGTTTCATAACTTTCTGGTTGTTTTAGTTTTTTCTCCTCTCATATCAATTTTTTTATCCATACAGTAAGTCCTTGATTTAGCCCCAACCTCGGAATTACTTTTTGCGCTCAATTCCCTTCCTTGAATAAGAGGTAATCGAATCTAGGAAATGTCAAAATGCCTATATTTTATGCAATAATGGCTTTAAGGCTTGGTTATGAGAGTATTAGAGACTGATAACAGTGTCCTGCAGCTTTTTAAAGTATATTAAAAAAACCATTGCAATGCTACAATGCTTGACTCTGTTCCTGTCTTTCCAGCTCAAATATAAGGTTTTATAAGTGAAATGTTTTTTTTCTTTTGAATAACCATGACAGTTTCACATATCTATCATAACATTCTTGTAAGCCCACCCCTTGAATAAGCCCTCCCATCAGATAAGCCTCCACCAAAAAATTCAATTTTACATATAAGCCATTTACGCTTTGTTGCCGATCGTTACAAATTTTCAGAGGATCGGATACGACAGGGCAATGGGTGCAGTCTTATTATAGTAAAAGAAATATGGGAGGTTCCTTATGTAAAAAGGGGCATGCTCAAAAGCACTTGTTGGCAAAGTGAAATTGATTCTTTCACTCCGAGCTGCCCCTGTCATTTTTACTTGTTCATTATCTACAGTTGATTTATTGAGCCTGTATATCACAAGCATTGAAACAACTTAGTTTTGTTGGTATATCTCTCACGCTATTGAAAATTCATTCCTTGTATAGATTTAACCATTTGCAGAAAAGGTAATACTGAAATGTGTCTTATTCAGATAAAAATAACAAATATCTGGATTTCATTTACAGTAGTCTGGGAAATAGGGATATTAAATACTTGCATTAAAAGGATATACAAATTCCATAATTATGGTTCTGAAGTAGAAGTTGTAGGTGTACAAACGTTCCTACCTTTCTGATACAAATGTATATATATACTTATCAAGTGGTTGTTGGTTTATTAAATAGATAGATATGGCTATTATGTGCAAAATCGTGTTACTTCATTTGTGAGGGAATGGCAGTGGGTTTTGAAGCCAAAAGATAATGTTCATTTTGTTGTAAAGTTGCAGAATCAATTGCTGTTCACAAGGAGCTGGATAGCTGGAGCTTATTAGTCAAGTTGTTTCTATCTTATTGGACATTGTCGACTGCAACGGTTTTTGTGGGTCTTTGATGTGCTCAATATGTCAAGGGAGCCTTAAGAGGAACCGTCATGGTGATTACGTTCTTTGTATTTGCTTCTCGAGTGTTCTAAGGTTTGTCTAGAAAGATAAGCTCTGCTACATTGATCTCATATCACTTGGCTGACAGGTGGATCATTGAATTCCGGTTTTTTTACTGGAAGTTTCACTTAAGTTAAGCTCGCTGTGCTATTAGAGGACTTTAGAACAAATGATTGTTGTCTCTGGTTTTAATGCTTGTAAATATCTGTTTCTGAGTTATTGTCACCAATTATGTAAGCTATCTGGTGCTCTTTTGTACAATTTTTGTCATGCAGTCTTCCTCACTTATGCATATATGCATATATTTGTCTTTTGTAAGCAAATTATTGTTGGTACACTTGAATGTCTTTTCTGATTCTATTTGTAGGAGCAGTTATCCTCTGCTGCTGACTATAGTTAAAAGACTCATTTCTGTTACAAATGTTTTTTTGTGTGCAGAAAACATTTTAACGTGTTTTGAGTTAGTGTCACAAGTTTTAAAAAGCTGTTGGAGGTTTCCTACAAGACATTACAGGAAAATAATATTTGCCTGCTGAATTATAGAATGAATATTTCAGCGTGTGGGTGATAAAAATAATGATAATTTCAATTCAATGGGAGGAATAAAAAAATATCCCTTTCCACTCATTGGTTTTATGTTTAATGTCAAGGACTTTAAATATCCATTAACAGACAGTTTTGGTCAGAATGGCATGTTAGTTTCGTGTTTTTTGGGCTCCAAGTTCAACTCCCCCTGGTTCAGCTTTAATGCAGCTATTGTGGTACATATATGTGCAACGTGATACAACATTTTACAATAAAATGATGCCAATAAATGTCTGATTTCTATTTATTTCCGTTTGATAGAAGTACCCTTGAGAATCTTTACTGTGAAACTGATAACACCTGGTATCAGTGATCCATTGACTTTACAGGTAAGAGAATAATAGCTCATTGATTCCTGACTTGATGTCTTCAATATTTGCTAAAGCAAAGGGAAATATAATGTGGCTGATTATTACATCTGCTAAGGTGAATGATAATATCTTTTCTGTTGTGTTTTAACAAGACTACTATATAGGTTATTAGCTTATTTTGATGAAATTTTGCAGAGGTCAGCATATCAATCTTTTGATGGTGACCCATATCACCATGTAAAACCCAGAATGATTTTTATCATTATTGGATAAGGTTGAGATAAGGGTAAGTTCCTTGGTGGAGCACAGGACTTTTAATTGGGTATGTTACTAGGCCTTTAAGCATTTTACTTAGGTTTGCAGGGGCTGTGATTTGTACTTAGTTTGTTTCTTGTTGATGTCAGTTCTATCCATTTTTAGTAATAGATGGTGGTATTGTTTTCCAGCTATCATCTTGTAAATTATTGTTTATTATTCGCTTAATGGCGTGATATACATTTACAAAGGCTTTTGTGAAGTTAAGAGAGACAAGAAACCAAGAATTACATGGCAAAAGTTTTTGTTGATCTACTCATGCAGGAAATTTTTCAGACAAAACATGAATTGTGTCAAAGTAATACATTATCCTTGACACTTTTTTGAAAGCATGAACTAGCAGATATATATAACACAAACTTGCATGAACATGAGGTGAAGCAACTTATGCTTGATATGGTTTTTGTATTTAGATTGCAGCCAGAGTTCTGTGATAGAGCAAACGAAAATTATGGTGACAAGGGTGACAGGGGTGGGCTAAATATGAAAGGAAAATTAAGGCAGCAATGATAGCTGTGTATGGTGGCTAGGATGTGCAAATTACTTTAGTTTAATTACTTAGGATCAATCTAGTGCATGATTGAGGAAAAATATGTGAAAAACATGCAAAATGCTTGAAGGTTGGATGGTGTGGAAAGCCTACAAGTCGCTTTTAGGAAAGGTCTAAATTTGAACTTTTAATCCATAAACCCCTTTTCAACTGAACAAAACTTTCCTTTAGTCAACTAAGCATCACAAAGGAAACTGATAGAAACTGATAGTTCCTTTTTCATCCACTTGACCAATTTATTAGGCTATAATTGACTTTTGGTGTGGCAAACTACAGAACTGCAAAGTTATGACAGGTTCTGCCATATAGTAAATTTGGTCGATGGGTTCTAGTAGAACTATTAAAATTAAACCAGTAACACTCATTATCAGTCCCCCCACCTTAAAATGACTTGCAGACCCTAAATATCCCAGAGCAAATATTGATGGCAAGCTAATATATAAATGAGAAAGATATTCATTGCATGAATCTGTTCTGGATGACATAAACTTAACTGACTAAAACAGAAGTGACAACTCGTTATTTTAATGGAAGGTATTTAATATTAGGAGGGATGCAGCTGTGCTCTTCTAATTTTCCAAGTAGAAAATTTTTTCTAACTTTCCTGTCCTCTTGGAGAAGATAATGATCCATCAACATAGAAGGCCTTGGTGTATTTTCTCAATCCTATTTCTTCCTTCTTTCTGTGTCTTTCTGTAGACCTATTTTTGCTTTGTTATTGTCCTTTGTCTCTATTCTGATTGTTTCTCTCTGTACGTGGTAGGTAGCAGTCTTCCTTTTTATACATATCACCAATGTAGTACAAGTTCTTCAATTTGTTGAATGACTAAGGCCTTGTTGGTAAAAAGTCACAGATGGATCATTATGTTCTTTAGAAGGGTGGTAAACATTTAATTTTATTTACCGTATAAAAGAAGGAGTTATATTCTAAGCCCATGGCACTACAATTTTGACTGATTTACTAAGTTTTTAAGTATTAAAAAAGCCAACTATATTTTGAATGGAATTTTACCTTTGATTCAGGTGTGTACATATTTTATACTTTGTATAAATCTCTCTGTAATTTGCTGTCAATTTACATTTTTGGTAAGTTGCACTTTAGTTTATCAAAATCTGTTATAGATTTCTAATCATGACACTGTTCAGGAGATCAGGCAAGTTGTCCTAGACCGACCAGAAAGCTGCTATAGGACATGTTTTTCTCTTCAACTGGAGCACAATAGACTGGATGACTTTATTGAGCTACACTCCGTGGAGGGGATAAGTGATGGGTCAGTGATCAAAGTTGTTGATGGTAAGGCGATTAGATTTTTTCACTGTGTGGCGAAATTGAAAAATTTATTCAAAAATAACACTGAAAAATAAGAAATTTTGTAACTTAAAACATATTTGCTGTTCATTCTGGTATTTTATTTTAACAGTTGCTTATATTGCTTAAGCAATTCTTTGCATAATTTTTTAATGTTTCTGATTGCTTTTGTGTAAAATATAAATCATGTACATATTGGATTGCTTCTTTAAGCTATTTTTTACAGTTGTGAGTACCAGGAACAATTGCTTGGTTTATGTGCATTCAGAGTAAGGGTACTTTGTGGGATATACTTGAATGATTTAATACAATTTTGATCCAGGGTTTGAGGGATATTTTCTGTTGTTATTAGTACTGCTACCACGATTAATATCAAATCATTACGTGACCATTACATTTTTAGAGCCTTACAGTGTACGGGAAGCAAGGATTCATGTTCGACGCCTAAGAGATTTGTTGAGCACATCATTTAAAGCAAATGCATTCTCTGCCACAGACAATTTGTCGCCATCATTCTGCTCAGCAGTATGTGGTTTGGATGTAGAAGGTGAGTATTTTCATCAAAGCCTCTAATTTTTATACAATGCTGCTGTTTATATTTGTATTCTTATGGGTGCTTGTTGGTCAGAATGTTAACAAGAGATATTACTTAATAAATTGCCATGAAGCTTGGGAATAAAATGCTTCTGGTAAATAACTAAAGAGTATTTATTTGTGCTGTAGCCAAATTTGAAGGACAAGGTGAAGTGTGGCTGATGGTTTCTGACATTGTATCTCAACTTAATAGCATTACAAAACATAATTTTGATCCATTGAAGTACCGTCATGTAACGAGGGCATAATACAATATTGTTATAATGGAAATACAGAGTGTATTTGATTGGTCTTAGTGGCTTCCCTTATATAACAAAAGCAGATGGATCCAAGGATTCTTAATGGTACCTTTGGTGTTTCTGAACCTGGACATTGTTATGGTGTATGAACAACTGTTCAAATCAAAACAAAATATTTAAATGCACCATGATGCAAGTCGTCAATGCTTTCTTGAAATTGTCCAAAATGAAGCTTTCTTTCTACATTTAAATATGTCAAATTGTAGCTTCCAAGACCCAAGCATCTCACCAGAAACTCTAGAAGTTGAATTGAGTGCATATCCCTACACTCTTCAAGACAAACAGCAACACAATATCTTTGTTGCAAAAATTGAGTTGTAATTAAACAAAAAGTAAGTATTTAGAAAGCTAAACGTTTCATTGCTTATACTTATCGATACAGAGGAACTCTCGAAGATTAACAAAGATACTAATGCATCTGCAACTGACTTTAAAGCTCCTTCATATGCCCTCTTGGAAGAGGAATTGCAAACACCTCTGGAGCCAATTATATCCACTTATGATGAGAAGAAGGTGTGTAATGTTTCTTTTGTCTGATTGCATGAAGACTAGCTTCTGAGACATTTGTATAAAAAGACATTTAAAGACATTGATGTGCAAGGTTTTATTCTGTAATGTTTAGATTACAGGGTGTGTATTGATTTCTCAGATAAATTTCCATAGAACAAAGACTGAATTTGTTCTTGTAATCATACTTAAGATGTCACCAAAATACATGCTTGTGATGAGAAAGGTGCAATGGAAATTCTGCACAATGTACCTTATTCGAATAAGTATGCAGTATGCCTGTAATGAATTCCATACAATAGTCCACATTCATCCACAACTGTTGTGAGGGATGTCCAAATTACAAATTGTTGATTTACATTGAAATGTTGCTCTTCTTTGTAGCTGCCACAATGTTTAAAAGAATTGCGATTTTCTTTCTGGAACCCACCACCCTCACCTCGAAGACTGACAGGTTAGTATCTTGTATTAAAACCTCACAAGAACTTTTTTGAAATTCTGCATTGTTGACTTGGCCATAATAAGCTCCGCCAGGAGGTTATGTTTCTGCCAAGGTTGTTTGTTTGTCCGTCCGTGTGTGCATTAGCAAGATAACTCAAAAACGTATGGATTGATTCTGGTAAAGTTTTTAGAAGTATCTGACCTGGGATTGGGAACAAACGATTAAATTTTGGGGATGATCCGAAGAAAAGCCTGGATTCTGGATCACCTTTTTGGTAATGAAACCTTCATAATGGTAGTGAATGATAAACCATTTGCCAAATTTGGTAAGGATATCTTTCTGAAACAAACAAACAAACAAACTAACTAACCATCTGTCGCATAATAGTAGATCTGCGCCTTGCAGTATTTTCAAAAAAACACCATTGTTTATCCATTTCTGTTTGGTAGGTGATCTTCTCTATGTGGAGGTTACTACACTTGAGGATGTTCATTACAATATCACTGCATCATCCAGTGGATTTTATATCAACAGGTGAGTCACCTTTAACTAACCAAAGAAGCATATTAAGTTCACTTTATATAAGTATTCGGCTTGAACTGTACTAGTGCGGCCGCTGTCAAGGAATCAATTTAATTGCTAATTGTACTATCACCTGGTATTTCTGAAACCATTGTAAATGGAATTGGTAATTGTGCTCTAATAAAGCCATCTCCAGTGGTCGCAATCATAAAATTAGCTCCGTTCATTGCGAGTTTTGCTGACCATTAACTTTTGTAATGAAACAAATAATAATGTTTTGACTTCTACATATTGGGCGGCAGTTGAAGAGATGGTGGGAAATGCCCTTGACAACCTCCAAGATATAACCGGCTACTTTATTATTGAAAGGTGATTTTCTAGTCAAGAACAATTTATATAATGTTGTCAGTGTTGACGTTAATTTCCTGTAGCACATTTTGACCTATTTTCCCGTTTGTTGCTTTTCATAAGTCCCTACGAAACTCGGTAGTATTCTGAGTGTTTTACTTCGTAAGGTTATGCAATCTGAAATTGTTGTAGCTTGGTAGCTGGGACCCAGTGACTTCGAAAAAAGGGAGACAGGAAGTTGTAATTGCGACCACCCGGCTCAGCGACCCCATAAACCTGGTGGTTGTTTCCCCGTCGTTCCATCAGTTTCAAATTTGCTCGCCTCGTCGACTGTCTATCGGATTTCGAGTACACAACTCACGCAGGTAGGAAGTTTGTTTAGATTTTAAGTGACAGTACGTGATATCGTTCCTCAGTCAGTGTATCAGTCTACAATGTAACGTCGGAAGCTCTCACGTTAAGTTGTATTCTTCGAGTTCTGATATTATCTTTAGATCAACAAACAAGGTATTCGATCCAAGACCACAAACTGAATCATGCCGATCACAGACCTTGGTTGGCTTGCTTCTTCAGGTACGTTTGTATTTGACTCCTCTTGTTCATGAGTGGTGAATTAGTCTCTTGCCTTACCAAATATCATACGTCATAGGAATAATTAACCAAATATCTAAGGAAGTTTTCTTTTTATGCAATTTATGCATCGGAGAAAGGTAGCGTATATTGTCATTGGTATAAGCACTATGTTTAGAAAATTATTGTCTTCGTCGGCTAGCTTCAGGGCATGGATGAAAAAGTTTATCATGTCTTGATTTGCACCTTGAGCTCAGAAAATCTTTCCACTACACACACGAGTCAAGTTCATCATTCATTTGAAGCGTATTGTTGGAGTACAGATGTTTCGATTTTATGCGTGGAAGGAACTAATCCACATTGTCAGCGATTCATGAAAATTTAGCGTTTCGCCGTTGCATATAGAATGTGGAAACAATTACAGTTACTTATTTTCGTCTTTACGACGTTGTCGTGGTGTTGCACAGCTGTAAATTTCTTGACAGTTCTTGAACTGGGAAGAATCCCGCTGCGCATTGTTTGATCCGAATTTACGTCAGTGCGGACTGCATTTTGAGGCGACATTCATTGATGTTTGCAGGGATGTCGGCCATTGCTTGAATTGGATGTACGGTAGAGGATTTCATTTGTCTCTCCCCTGATCCCTCCTCTTAATCATATCAAGACTAGGAAGGGCAATGGCGGAGTTACTTTGATTATCTGCTTGTTTGTCTGTCTCTTTGCTTGTTTGTCCGTCTCTTTGCTTGTTTGTCCGTCTGTTTGTTTGGGGTTTTCGTTTGTTTGTCAGTTAGTCTGTCATTTTGTTTATCTGTTTGTTTGTCATTTTGTTTGTCATTTTGTTTGGCGGTTTGTTTGTCTGTTGGCGCAAAACGTTATGAACGGATTTAAATTAAATATGAGTGAATGCCGAGATGTTTCGAGTGATTCGAATCTTAACCTTAAAATTAATAATGTTACAAAGCTTATTTTACTACATGCTGTGTACTTATCTTAGAACATAAACAAAGCTTTGACTACGATTACGTGCGTTGGTTTTAGTCGTCAAAATAGAAGGCATTTTTAACACACAAGCCATCGAGTGTTGTCTACTTGCTCAGAGAAGATAACGCGGCTGTTCAGAACAGCTGCTGATAGCTTTTTAAAGAATTGGTGTTGTCGACGTAAACTGACTGCAAATTGCTATCCTTATATTGTATTATGTAAGTTACTCTTTCTGCTTCTACACATTCTAGATCAGTCCCTTGTTTAAAAAGAACTTTGCCACGTTACAAAGACAAAGGTAAGCGCAGTGAAATTTTGCATCGAAAGCCCTGGAAGCATGAGAAAAGATCTTTAATCCGAACACTCCAAACGTTGTTTTGATAACATGATTAAGTTAATAAACCGCTTGCAAGTCGTCGCCATTTTAAACTTAAATGTAGTTGCATGTCACAGCAAATGCTAATAATCTTTTTTACAACTCATTGAGTATTTCACTATAAATTGTAAAGATGTAGGGATTGCTAGTCATTGAGTTTAGTTAAATGCGGGATACAAAAATGTTTTATCTTGATAGTTATCTGCCATTCAGCAGCACCTTTATGACACTGAAGCACTTGAGCCTTTCACGATTGCCAGAATGACAACTTAAAGATCAACGATAGGATACATCGAGAAATACTGGTACCTCTACGTAGTTCATTATCATTCGAATAGATGTAGCTCACAAATTATCCAGTACAATTTTCTTCGCCAAAATATAAAACGATAAATTTACATCTGCCATTTACTTTTCTGAAGCAATCAAAGTCAGAGTACAGCTTACAAGTCTTAACGCCTGTCATAATCCTCTGTTTCAATTCCATCAGTCGTCAGCCAGCAAAAAAACAGCAGCAAGTAACGAAGAAATGCTAACTACCTGTTTCTTAATATTTCTACCTTTTTCATTTACTTTATTTTGCTCTTTTTACAGTGTCAAGAAGCACCCCTTAGAAGTTGTTCCCTCGCCTTATCAAGGTACATGCTTTAGATAACCATAAACATCTGTTCTGTTGTTGGTAAAGGCGTGCTTTAATTGTGAAACTCGTAAAACAGGGTGTAGTATTTCATGGAATTTCTCATTGCTAGTGATAACCTCCATACTCAGTCAAACACATACAGAAACATATTTTGTGTAGAATAGTGCATGGTTGTAGTAAACGTGTGAAAAGCTCTGCTTGGATTGAACGTGTTGCCGTGTCTTGGTAGCTCTAGACTTTGTTTCCATTGTCATCGGCGTTGTTTCTTAAGTTTATTCGTGAGATTTGTAGTGATGCTGTTTACTCCTCAGCCAGAAAGGCACGTGGCCGAGTTTTAATTTTCCCTCTTTGGAACCTCGCAGGTTAAATTATATGTTGAAACCTAGTTAGTATAGCAGCTTCTGTCACCGTTTTTGTGAACTTGTTGATTACACGGGAAACGCCATTTAGACCTAATAAAGTATACAAGCTGAAATGTTTGTAGAGGAAGTGATTCATTTGCGACTTTTCCTCTTTTTAAGTACGGTAGAATCTTCGAGACTGGATGCTTTTTCCTTGTCGGAGCGGGTAGTAAAGTTACACTTTTTACACTTAAGTTGCTCGGTTAAATCCCGCGGCACTTCATTGGAAGTTATGTTTTTAGCTTTAACTTTGTTTGTTTCTTAGCTGTTTATCTGTTTGTCAACAGAATAACTTGAAAAGTTTTAAACGTCTCGTTTTGAAATTTTTACGTGATGTTAGTATTCTTTTTAGCTCAAGCTGGTTAATTTTAATGATGATCCGGTTCAAATCCTGGATTCAAACACTTGAAAATATTTATTAACATGGCGATAAATTGGGCTTAAAATTTCCTTCGGTAAAATCTCGCTTAAAAATAGCAGGAATAATATGAAAATTGACTGATCTTAGCGATATGAGATTTTAAGCGGTTCTGAAAAGTTTGATCTGGCTCCTGCTACCACTCTGGTGTTCTTTGATTAAGAAATACCTATCAATAAAGCTGCTTTACTACTGAAAGAGAAAATATTGAATCACGACAACTGTTATTCATAGATATAAATGATAAAAGTATGTATTTATGTCAATGTAGTTTGATAAAGTAGATTAGATAAATACAGGGATGTTGTATTTTATTTAAATCAAAATATGAAGTGTCTTGCGGAGACCTTCTCTCTTCGTGTGCTTTTCTAGTTGTGAAGTATTTGCTCAAATATTTCTGTAATTTAGCAATTTACATCGTCTTATTATTATTTAACAAACTTTATAGCGATCGTTATTGTACGTCGCAGTTTTTCTTTATCTATCATTTGTATTAAAGGTGGTATTGTGTAATACATTTCACCCAAATTTTAGTTTTTCCTTGGGTGTCTCCAAAATTTGAGCACGAAATCGACCCATTTCGAGCCGAAGATGGTATGTATTCGCTTTATTGTTGTGGTTAGACATAAAGGGAGATTATGATGTATAGTTTTGATTGATGCGAAATTTGTGTCAGAACGATTTCGTGTTGATGATTTATCACTTGACAATGTATTTTATTTTGTGTTGATTATTTATCACATGGCAATGAGTTTTATTTGATGTTGGTTATATATCACATGGCAATATATTTTATTCAATGTTGATTATTTGTCACTTGCAAATGTGTTTGATCGCGTGTCGATAATTTATCGCATCGAAATGTGCTTTACGTTCTGTTGATGATTTATCACATGGCAGTGTGTTTCATTTTGTGTTGGTTATTTATTACATGGCAATTTGTTAAATGTCAGATTTGAAATAATTTTCTTGTTGGGAAGGTTATCCAACGTTCAAAGTGCTATTTTGTGTTATTTTGTATCGATTACTGATGATGATATTTTTGATTGATTGTTTGCTATCTGTAACCGGAAACTGGTTTTTTCTATTTAATTATAGTGTATCTTTTTGGCTATTAATGAGCAAAATATTGTTTTAGAGAGGGGAACAGTGCAGAAGTATTTCGTTCTCTTAAACTCTATTATTGACTTGTCTTGTTACTGTTTGTTTTATGTTATTATAACTGAAATGTTATATGTTTTCCTAGCTGTAATTTGTCGAATTGGATACGAGGAACAGATTCCAGGACAGGTAAGATTTTCCCGCCTTTGTGAAAATAGCTGAAGCTGTTTTGAATTGTGCAGTATATAAAGAAACACTAATGTCATCGATATTATTTTCGTGGCCCCCTGGTTCCCACCTCCCTTGTTCCCACCTCCCTTGTCCCCACCTCCCTTGTCCCCACCTCCCTTGTCCCGACCTCCCTTGTCCCGACCTCCCTTGTCCCCACCTCCCTTGTCCCGACCTTCCATGTCCCCACCTCCCTTGTCCCGACCTCCTTTGTCCCCACCTCCCTTGTCCCCACCTCCCTTGTCCGCACCTCTCTTGAGCATGCTTGCATTGCTGAACGCCGCCATGTGGTTATGCTGCCTGAATTCTTGTAGAAGAATGTAAATTGTATGTAAAAACAGCTCACATATTTTTGTAGCAATGTAGGAAACCTGCATTTATGCTTTTCCGTAGAAGACCCATCTTTTCCGTAGAAGACCGAATCCCATGTAAGCCTCCGGTGTTGCTAGGTACTTAACGTAGTAAATTTTTTACTTAGTTAAGGGACTGGAACGAAGAGCTCCAATCTGCGAAAGAATTGCCAAAGAAAACAAGTCATCAGAGGATACTACGAGATAGAGCTTTGTACAAGGTTAGTTTATGCATCCTCTTTGGTATTCTTTTGCAGTGCTTGGTAACATGATTTATGTTTTGCAGGATTCACAGTACTTAGTGTTTGCAGTGATAGGTGGTCGGACAAATCTAGCCACAGCTTTTGAGATTTATATTATAATTTTGAAATTTTATTTTAAGTGTGGAGTAGGAACGGAGTGGTATTTTGTTTGAAATTGTAGTTATTCTAAACATCTTCTATTGGAAGGATGCTGTGTATCTCAAAAAGAATTTCTTTAACTATATATTTTTACAAAAGTTATTCTTACAGTTAGCTGCTTGATTCAAAGAAGAAGGTTTTGAAAGTATGTATATAGGAGAGGGCTAGCCCATTGATAGTACAGTGTGCTTAATTTCCATAACCCTCCGCGGAAGTGTTCTGTTCTAAAGAAGGAAGTATTGTGGGCCATTTTGGTATGGCCTTGTCGGAAAGTGGAACCCAACCTTTTTCACTGCAAGCGGTAGTTTCCCCCGAATTACAACCCATAAATTCATTTTTAATACAATTGATCCTTATGATATTGTTATAGCGTGTGCTACTGAAGGATTTTGTTGTCTTTTGTAGATCATGAGTGATTTTGTTGCCGCGGCTATGAAAGGAGCTGTTGCAGTTGTGGATGGCAATGTGATGGCTATTAATCCTGGGGAAGATGAAAAGTAAGTTGGAAATTTAGTATCTGGGTGTTGCATAATGTTGTTGATTTCAGAGAAAGTATCCAACGACATATAAAGTGCTACAGGGCAGTGAGGTAGATAAAGCAATTTCCAAAGTCAGTGTTCTTTGTACCTGTGCTGTCGTCTTCTTTCTTCTGTTTCAGCTTTTGATATTTCTGCCACACAGCCTTTTTCCAGGCTGATCTGTTCACTGCCAGACACTTAACTTCATTGCATGTTGTAACTACCTGCATTATGTTTTAGGTGCATGACTAAGGCCTTGCAGGTCAAACTACATTATTATGTATCATTTACATTCGGCATGCCTAACTGTCTCTTGCTGTGTTTTGCGTTGCCTTACAGGCAATGTGCAGCCATTTCAAGGCCTCCAGTTGAGCACTTGCTTAGCAAGTGTTGCTTTCTTCATTCTTGACAGGAGACCAAACCGTTTGAGTCTTGCCCTCGTTGTCTTCTTGACCACAGATAATTAAGAATTATGAACCATGAAGGAAAACCCGCTATACTGCCATGAGTATAGATGGTTTTTTCGACGCAGGTGACTAGAACTGATACTTCCTGCAAAGGGCAGCAATCCACCACAAATTTTCAGAACACAAAATTCTAGATACTTGATAAACTGTTTGAGATTAGCACGAAAATTATTTTACTCTTTAAAAATGGTAAACGTGTAGTCGTTTTCATTTGTATGTATTAGCTCCATTTTAATACTTTTTGGTGACTGTAACCGAGAACATCTAGTAAATATCGTGTTAAATATATGGATACTTCCTGCTGTACCATCGAACAAGCAACAGAAATGTGTTTATTTGTCGTAAGAAATCGCAGATAATATGTATCTTCACTAACAAAAATTGCGTTTTTGTGGCACATTAAATACACTTGATTGTAAAAGCAAGTAAGGTTTGTTGGAGAACGACAGGAGCTTTGAATAAGGCCTCTGTAGTGAGCCATTTCAAGTGCTTGCTTCCATGCCTTTTTGTACCCATTGTCATTTATATATTGTCGTGTTAGACGATTACCTATGAAATGGTGGCATGTATATTACTCTCCTTTTATGCCTATGCTTACTTACTGATTTTTCTGAGATTCACTTATTCAACCGTTAGCACAAATGTTTTCTTTTGTTGTTTTCCTCTAGAATGAGAATGTTCATTTGGAATAACATCTTCTTTAGCTTTGCCTGTGATTCGAGGGATCATTACAAGAATTTTGGAGGTATACCATGCCTTGCTTCATTAGCCCTTTTGACAACAAGAGTGAATTGCTTACACTGGTTGACACCTTTGTTAAGTCGGTGGATGTGTCTATGTATCTCTATCGTACACTGTAAGTCAGTGGCCCACATTGTAATGGATAGCATTCAGCAACATAATGATGGAATTGTCGTCTTTATTATTAAGATGAAATCTTATATACCGCCTAAATATCGATAGTGTGAGAAAAAATTGTACTCGATTTTGTATCCAAGTTTTCTTTTAATAGCGTTGACGTGAACATGATGAATGTAAACACTATAACAGAAGCGAGTTTGTGTGAATGAATTATCGTTAATTAACTTAAAGAGTTTAGTTTTAACAATAATTTTCTGGTTGCTTTGTTTCTTGATACTTAAACTGATAGAGACTTTTGAGAGATTAAATAGTATTAAATTATATATTACCCACTCACAACTGTGACATTAATGTAGTGTGTACCAATTTCACCCCTCACATGTTTGGAGTCAAAGTAGTGGCACAGTTTTTAAATTACTTGACCTATGAACTAGACGTTTTTGGTACTAATCCACGTCAGACCGTAATTTACTTTCCAGTTCCTGGAAATACTGCCGTCAGGCCGTTCCCATGCTAAGGCTACTGTCGTGCGTGTCGTAAAATAGGTTTGATTTCAAGTTCAATGAGATCGATAGAATGGAAGAGGTAACTGCGCACCATGTTAAGTGGTGTCGGCTATTTGCCGATAAGAAAGTTTAAAAGTAGTAACAAAGAAAGCTGCTCTTTTGGCAAAAGTCACTTTCTGACTGTGTTTATTTGACAAGCTGAGAACCTGTCAAGAACCTGTGTTGGTTTTTTTCATCACATTTGTGTACTTTATCATGTTCTCTTATGTTTATTTTGTTAACAGGCGATGAAGCTGCTTATGCTGCTGCTGTAAGTTTTTTAACAAGTGTCACTTTTTGCTTCGAGTTTGACTACCAGGATTAACTTTCACAGACCCACTCTTATTGAACAATATTAAGATTACATCCCAAAACCCTGATTAGACATGTACGTTGAAATTCCCTTATAATCCCAGCGGCTTGCAACCAGGGCGTTTGTAACTGTGGTTGGCATTGGGTAGGTCTAGAGCTGGTATGTTACGTTATGTTGGCTGTTCTGTAAGCTAAAGTATTTTCAAGCAACACCAATCATTTGTTTAGATACCGTTGAACGGGTCTTCTTTATATCCTAGCAGTTTTTTGCTTCGTGCTACTTTCCTGCGGAACTCCCTGTGGTTATTTTGTTTCAGAAAAAAGTGCTGTTGTGTGGCTAGTGTATAACTAGTGAAATATAAAATGTATCTGTCACCTGACTGAGGGCTTGTAGATTAAAAACTCGCGGATGAATCTTTTACTTCTAAATGGTAGTAGCTATAAATTTTACATTTTACTGGTCATCTTGTTTCCCCTGATAGGTCTGACCACATATTGTGGAAGTCTGTTAGTAATTATTGTAATGCGTGAAGCTCATTGATGTATTTTAGTTTAGGTTCTTACCGCTTCAGCCACATTGGAACCCCCCCACCCCCTCATTGAAAACAAAGTGGAAATCGTTGTATTAACATTTTTTGCTTATGTTTCTATTTTCTTTCTTTCTTTTAGTTTCTTTTGTTGATGTTTCCATCGTGTTAGCTTTTTTCATCCTTAAACCTCGTATCACTAAACGAGACAAGCCCTAAACGTAGTTTTCTTGACCGAGGAACTCTATTTTTTTCGGCCTTTGTGTAATAATTTACATGTTTGCGATCGTGGTTACGAGTACATTTGCAATTTAGCTTTGTTGATGCGGACGGGTGTTTTGGACGTGATCTGTCAGTTGGTAATTCAAGCGTCCATATTGAAAAGCGTCGTTTACGAGTTCATTTACCTAACTCCCACAGAGTGGAGACCTCAATGGTGTCACTGTTTATAACAGACTGGATATCGAGGTAAATGTAGCTGTAATGATTAGTATGAATTAACATTATAATTGATTATGCTAGTTGTTTGTTACGTACGTTGTAAGAGTGAGATTCTTGAACCAAGACGTATATCATTTTCGCAGATTGGCCATCCATCAACCCCCGTCTCTGAAATTTTTAACTACACGTACTAGTCACTGTCCCCCGTCACAGCCCCCGTCTCTGAAATTTTTATCTACACATAGTAGTCACTGTCACACTTTATCGGTAAAGGTGCCGCACTATATCAGTAATGGTGATGGTTTTCTTTGCGTCAGTTCTCCCTCTGTCCTGTTTTTATGACATTGTATTTATTGTAACGACATAGACGGAAAGTTTCGATTGTATTGCTGACTTCTTTTCACTATTTGTGGGTAATGTGGGTTAACTTTCAGCATGGTTTCACGTTCTGTTAGCGTAGTGTTAAAATGTATTCATGACCTTTCAACATGTATTTAATCCCAATGTTTCCGTCTTCAGGTTGAGCTACAGAAGATGTATCCACGAAAACGTAATGCAAAACCTTCAGACGAAAAAAAACTTTTCTTTACCCTCGGGGTATTGGGTTAACTTTGTTAATGTTAAACTAGGCGAAATTGTTTTCCTGCTCTCGTTCGCTCTTGACAGGGAACATGTTGCTCAATTTGGTCTCCAAGCTAATCTTCCCTAATTTGGTCTCCAAGCTAATATTCCTGATTTGGTCTCCAAGCTAATATTCCTGATTTGGTCTCCAAGCTAATATTCTCCAACATACACTTTGGTGAGCTAAAATGTCTGAATGTCTGACCTTTCTTCCATCTCACGTAATGTAAATTCAGAAGAACATTTGCAGTCGCCAACAGAACATCCCTGTTGGAATCCAAAACGAGTAAGCATTGGGTCCCCCTCTTACAGTGTTTTTATAAGAAAAAATTTTATAAGAACATCCCTGTTGGAATCCAAAACGAGTAAGCATTGGGTCCCAGCCTTTACACTCTTTTTATAAGAACAATTTATAGAAACACGAACCTGGATTTTCAGAACATGATGAGACTTAAATGATGACTCTTTTTAATCTTGAGAAAGTAAAGTAAAAGAAAAATTATCAGAATGAGACGACAATTTTTTGTAGCATATTCGAGTCCGAGCGTATCTGATTCGCATGCCAGGGCTTGGGAATTTTACTAGGAAGTAAGCTCTTTATGAGAGAAGGCTCCTATTACCTTCTCACACCAATAGTATTTTGTTTATGGTGACTCGGGTTCAAACTCGCAAGCTCTGGCCTGCAAGATCGTCGTTTTGTGCACTATACAACAGTTGCTTAAGACAACAAATAAAACAAGAAAATGGAGGTACACTGCGGTGCCTGAGTAACTAGGAAGTGAAAACTTGGCACAATTTAATTTCCACAGCAATTCATATCCATGATTTCGATACGAGCAACCCCTTCTATTGAATCAATATTTCTGTGAAAACATTTTTTCCGCAAGTTGATTCATTATTTACATATTTTCGCGTTTTTGGTTTTTTTTGGTTCCTTTCCTCCTTCCCACATCATTTTAATGTGTAGGGCAGTGACCATCTCCGTTTCCATTGCCTTTGTGCCACACTGCTGGGCAAGCATTGTGAATGCAACAGTAGAGGGCTTCCCCAATGGTAACATTGTGTGTGTGACTGCCCCATAAGTGCTGAGTGCTAAGCAGAGGAAGTGTTATGTGCCATTTGTAGCCTTCAATGGAGCCATTAAGTATGGTATGACCCGGTCGTCGATTCCAACCCACAAATTTCCGCGCATAAAGCGACCGCTCTACTACATTGCTATTCCTGTGGTCTTTATTGGTGACATTCTAAAATTGCGTAGTGTTAATCAATCGCACAACTGACATCATTAGACAACTTAGAACAATTTAGCAGCAAGCCTCAATCAGATTTTACGGCTTTAGATAAAGTGTAATCGATTGGTACGCTTACTGAGGACAATCTGTATTGTCTCTGTCAATACTACATAGAGACAGTAGAGATATTTCTGGGATATATTAGGATGAGTTTGTACTAAACGATTTGAAGTTGCTTGTTCTTAAGTTCTCAACATTTTAACCTCTAGTAACTTTGTTGAAATATGTGTTATGTAAGACATAAAGTCCCCAATCAGACAGTAATGGTTCAATTTCTAAATCATCAGACTCATAAACCAGAGGTTCTTGGTTCAAATCCCCTTATAGGGGAATTTCTTGCCATGTCACTTGAATTTCTGCCCTCTGACCAATCGTTTGAGTGAAAATTATCCTTTCCAATTTAAAACCTTTCAGATAAAGGGGTATCTGGCTTCTCTGTATGATGAAAGTGTCGTTTGCTATGACAGAGAGAGTTGGTAACTTGATGAATTGACGCTATGAAAAAAGCTAGGCAAGTTGATATTTTTGCGAATTGAAAGGCAGCAGATACCATTTTTTCCTTGCTTTTGTTGCAGTTCTTTTGTTTCACTGTGACTCGATTCCTCATGAATGTCTAAATTATTTACTTTTTGTGTGATGAGGAACAGCGTGTTGATTATTCGGCATTTCTCTTGAAGACTGGAGAATATTTCGTTAAACCATTATCAATGACATTAGTTGATCATAACATTTTATTGTCGATTTGTTTCCCAGGGACTGTACACACTTGGTACTGTCATAGTCGATTACAGGGGCTACAGAGTTGTCGCTCAGTCGATCATTCCAGGTAATAGTTGTGAACGTGATCATGTAGCCGTTTGTAACCATCCTGCCTCTAGATTTTGGTATTCGCAATGACGTGGATGCATTACCACATTCTGTTAAAGGACAGCACAATTACCTAATTTTTAATGACTTTTGTGAAGCATTTTTCATACCGTAGCATATTGTTAAAGTTACATCTATTTACTCGCTCTTTGGAGTATGTCAACTTAACCATCACAAAAGAGTAGGACCGCTCCTGACGAAGAGACATCGAGATTCCAGGAGTACTGAACGGTTCTTTGTTTCGTTAATGTCGTCCGTAAGCTATTGAACTCGATCTACTTATGTGTTGTCTGCACTAGGGGTCTGATCCTAAAGAATATTTTAAAATAGTAATCGTTAAATTTCATAATTTCGTAAAGTGAATTGTTATTTCAGAAAGGAAGAATGACAAGTCCGTAGTCAATACTAGTACTCAGACCTCTTGCATTTCGTTGTGATGGCGCATTACTGAGGTATTGAATTCCTTGTATCAGTAGTAAAGTCACCTATCCTTTAGTTAAGACTGCTAGGTTGCATCGCTGATGTTAATGAAGTTTATGACTATGTTATCTTAAGTTTTCCTTTGTGTTATCTGCAGGAATCCTCCAAAGAGAGCAAGAGAACTCCGTTGTTTACGGTTCTATAGACGGTGGCAAGACAATTTCTACTCACGATAAATTTCGAGAATTGGTGCGTAATTAATCTAATACCTCATATGTCTTGGGGTCTTAGGAGTTTGTACAGTCCTAGGTAGAAATTGTGTAGACAGCTCCTTTATGAGAAACGAGACAATCTTAAGGCATAACCACAAGCAAGGTTTACACTTCTTTGTTTTAAGTTCAAGAGGTATTGTTAATTGAACAAACAAAGAGCTTTTTTAGGTAAAATGGCTAGATGGAAAAATTTGTAAAACATGACAGAGCAAGATAGTTTTTATTGTATGTAACGGTAAAAGAGTATCTTTGGCATGGCAAGCTGTCTTTCTTCTCCAGGCTTTGATGTATATGGAAACTGTTCTACATTGAATTTTCGCTGTTTGGGTGACGGAAAGATTGGAATCTGTAGGAAAGTGATGCAGGAGAATTAAGGGGCATATTTGTACTTACTGAGCGACAGGTATGAAACATATAATGCCAGTACGAGGACGCTTATTGTAAGGGCTAGATTCAGTGAGATTATAATTCGGCTTGGTATATCAATACTAATGTATATGGTTTAATTAGGTTGACATATGCAGTATAGTAAACGACAAGCATTACTGAGTCATTTCACTTACCACGTGTAGCCCTGGAGGTCCTGATGATAGATATTGTGTTTGCTTAGAAGCTTGCGAATATTTGTCTCAGATTGAACATAACAATAGTTATCTTCATTTGCAGATCAGTAAAGCAAGTATGGCGCTATATAGTAGAAGGCACCAGTGAGTATTGAGTTGGGTTATTTTGTTATTATTATTGGGTTATTATGTATTTTTATTAATGTAGCAGATATTTATTTTCCTGATTTAATCGGTTTGTTCAACAACGAAAACTACTAGGTTGTTGCAGTGTCTGTTGCAGTAGATGATTCTTCTACATTTCCTTAAACGGTACAATGAAACAATGGTGCTGGCCTAGGTTTCAAAAGCGACAGACCGAGGTTCGGTCTCCCTTGCACCTTTCGTGGTTAACATTTTCTTCGATCCGTCGAGTGTCTTTTAAGTTTATGTCAGCGGTATTGAGGGGAACAAGTAGGCAAGTTGGCTGCAGAGATAGAAGTGGCGTCTACCATGAAGATGGTAGCAAACAATGAAAGAAGAGCACTGGTGTTGCCTTCGACGCCCGCCAACAATCTCTACCTTTCTGTGGTCAACTCGATAAGTTGTAAGATTGCCAAATAGAACCAAGATGATCAACTTCCCCATACCTATCTTTGAATTTTGGCTCTTTATAAGAAACTTAAAATGCCCATCGCGAAATTTTTGCGTTGGCATGGCACATCATTTTGAGCATTGGCCCTTGGGTCTTAAGCATTAAACTCTTGCCATTCAATGTAATACAGGATTTTAATGCAGCTGTTGTGATAAGGCTTCGCTTTTAAGTATTTTGTGTTGAGCACGGTATCTTGAGTACGAATACATGTTATTAGGAATTTTAAGTTTAGATCCAACGATAAATCAATTGTCGAATCTGTCGAGTGATTTGGTGACACTGAGCTTTTGTGATAAGTTATTTAAACCACGGATTACTTTGCTATGTGGTACTGATATCATGAATTCCAAGTCATCTATCGCCATTTCTTCTCTCTTAAAGTGTGATAAATGAAAAAGGCAACGAAGTCGAATTGTGCTCGTCATTTGAATGCAAGGTATCTATAATGTGTATGTTATATACGTGTTTGCAAGATTGTTTTGGCAACAGTAAACACCAATCTTATCCTTTTCCAACCTAAACTAACCCAGCAACGTCCAATCCCACCCAATCACACTCCATCAGATTCTTCCCGTCCCATCCTATCTTATCCTTTTTTATCCCAACTTATCCTTTTTTATCCTAGCTTATCCTTTTTGATCCCATCTTATCCTGTCTGATCTCATCTTATCCTGTCCATCCATCGTTCCATCTATCCATCGTTCCATCCATCCATCGTTCCATCCATCCATC